>JAUPTC010000010.1:2977804-2994198 GCA_030762895.1 Sophora flavescens | reverse complement strand
AAAGAAGTACAAATTGGCCCAATTAGGTCTTATATGACCAAAAAAGTCCATCTTCTTATTAATCCTGACCTAACCGTAGAACAAATTAAGGGCCTCTGAATAAGCTTTCCAACAAGGTATCATATGCCTTAATTGGGCTTAAGATTAGTAAGTTAGGCCCATTTTGATCCTTATTTAGACTTGATTTTTTCCTTAAGTGAAGGAACATCATGGACTACGCACTGATCTGCGCCAGAGTACCCGGGACCCAAATTAGCCTTGATTTTGGCCTAAATTGACAATTCTTGTGTCACCTGAAATTCTTGGTCTCTTCCTTATCTTTCTAGGGACAGCAAGATCACCAAAATCCGATATCTGTAGCTCTAGTTATGCTCTGCGTAAGGCAACAAGGTCAGGATGACTGAAAAATCCGAAAATTAACAATGTTTAGCAATTAAGCCCAATTAAGCCCAATATTGTAAAAGCAAAAACAATGATTGTAAAAGTTGTCTAATTTCTGTCTCTCTCTGGCTTGTGCATCTGTAAATTGCTATTTATGCTTTTTAATCCCGACCTAACCCAAGACCAAATTAAAGGCCTCTGAATAAGCTTTCCAACAAGGTATCATATGCCTTAATTGGGCTTAAGATTAGTAAGTTAGGCCCATTTAAGTGAAGGAATATCATGGACTACGCACTGATCCGTGCCAGAGAACTCGGGACCCAATTTAGCCTTGATTTTGGAATAATTTGACAATTCTTGTGTACCTGAAATTGTAAGTCTCTTCCTTATCTTTCTAGGGACAGCAACATCACCAAAATCCGATATCTGTAGCTCTAGTTTTGTTCTGTGCAAGGCAACATGGTCAGGATGAGTGAAAAATCCGAAAATTAACAATGTTTAGCAATTAAGCCCAATAATGTAAAACCAAAAACAATGATTGTAAATGTTTTCTAATTTCCGTCTCTCTCTGGCTTGTGCAGGGTAGAATCGCTATTTTTGCTTATTAATCCTGACCTAACCCTGGACCAAATTAAGGGCCTTTGAATAAGTGATAAGCCTCTGGCTCATCTAGTTTCCAGCTAGAAAAGGGGTAGATTTTGTGCCTAATTGGGCGAGTCAACCTCGCTAATCTCCCAAATTGGCCTTGTTTTGTTCCTAAGTTAGGATTTGATTCGTTTAATGCATTTTTTGTAGTTTTTAGTTTATTTTGAGTAGAATTACGCTTTTCGTTTCCTTTTATTGTTTCAGGTTAAAAGTGAAGCTCTTAGAGTCAAGGAAAATGAAGAAAACAATTGAAAAGCAATTCTGGAAGTTTCGCCTCGCGAAACAGGATCTCGCCTCGCGTGCTTGAAGGCCTGACTGTGCCAGAGAAGTCACCCTTTCTGTCTCACCTCGCGAATTACCATCTCGCATCGCGAGCCTGAAGGCCTGACTGTGCCAGAGATGTCACCCTTTCTGTCTCGCCTCGCGAATCACCATCTCGCCTCGCGAGTATTCAAATCAAGATGGAGCCAAAACTGAATTTCGCCTCGCGAGAGCTTGCTCGCCCCGCGAGCGGGCGAGACCCAGAATCCCTATTTATTGGCTGTTTTAGGTCAGATTGGAACCCTTTTTGTTCACCACTTGTTTTAGATTGGTTTTTTGACAAATCCTTATTTTCTGGAGCTGCGTCTCCCTAATTCTTTTCCTATTTGACAATTATGATGAACTCCAATTGTTTGTGCGTTGTTAAAAGCATGAGGAACTAATTCCCTTCTCTAAGGGATCAATGAAACCACCCATGACGGTGTAGCGTTCAATGTGATGTATGTTTCCATCCTTTTCCTCAATTCATGTTTTCCAATTCTGAATTTATTGCGTTGATCATAAGCATGCATGATTGACTAGTTAACGTGATGAGGCTTGATAGGCAATTCGCGTTTAGAACTTGAATTGGGATCACTGATTGAATATTGCACGAGAGTGAGTAGGAGATCAGTGCAACCTTATAGGGAACAAGATTTAATAGAGTTTGATGATTGGGTTATGAGACCGTAGCAAGTAATTAACTCAATCGTTGAATACGTCCTATTGAGCACGATAGTGTCATTAGAAGAATTTGGGGGTCCTGGTTGACATTGCAATTGAACTTAGGGAGAGGATCATCATCACTTGGGTACTATGCATGATTGGGTAGGTGGATTTGTGACCTTAGATGTTTAATCCAGATTTTAATTCTCATCTCATCTTATCGCTACCTACTTTATCTCTCATTGATTTGTTGATTTAAATTGCGATCCTATTTTCTCTCTCTTCTCAACCACTTGATTTTACTTGGTCAAACGTATCGAATTTCTTGCAAATTGGTAGAATTGGTAGCCCAATCCCTGTGTCCGACCTCGGTAATTACTTACCGTGTTTATTACTTACGATGACCCGGTACACTTGCCGGTGACTCAACAAGTTTTTGGCGCCGTTGCTGGGGATTGGCACAACCAATTTTCCTAAATTTTGGCAAGGTTACATTTTTGGTTAAGCTATTTTTTATATTTATTTTCTGTTATTTATTTACTATTATTTCTCTCTACTTCTTTGATTCCACTTGGTCTTGCCTAGTTGTTGTATGCGAGGTACCCTTTCACAAGAAGACTTGTTATTTGATTCGGAGATCACCAAGACCGAGAAGCGATTAAGGAAAGAAGCCAGAGAACGAAAGAGGCTTGAAGCAATTAATTTTGAGAGTATGGCCGAAGCAAACCCTCCTCCTTACAAGCCTCTCTTCGAGTACAATCTACCCAATTTGGATGATTGTGCTTCTTCTATCGTGAGGGGCAACCTTAATACAGATTCCTTCAGAGTGGAAGGATATGTCACAGCCCAGATCCGTGAGAATCAATTTGATGGGGGTGGCAAACAAGACCCTCATAGACACATCACTCGCTTCCTTGAAGCTTGTGACATGCAGAAGACAAGAGGAGTCTCTCAAGATGAGTTTCGCTTGTGGCTATTCCCTCTCTCTCTTTGGGATACCGCTCGCGATTGGTTTGACAGCTTGGATCGCAACAGTATCACAACATGGGAGCAAATGGCCCAAAAGTTCCTCATTAAATATTTTCCTCCTCAGAAAGCGACACAAGCAAGAGTAGCTGTCATATCTTTCAGGAAGACAGAAGATGAATCTTATAATGAAGCTTGGGAGAGGTATAATGTGCTCTTGAGAAGATGTCCTTCGGTCTTCTTTGACCCGGTCTCCAAGGTTCAACATTTCTTTAACGGGTAAGGGGGCGCTACCAGATGATTTGTGATACCGTAGCGGGCGGTTCCTTTTCTTATTTTTCAGCTGAGGATGGATGGACGTTATTGGAGAAGATGTCGAACAATGATTACAACCGTGGTAGGGAAACCTCAAGTGGAGTCAGTTCTGCAACAATAGAAGCCATTCTAGAGCAGAATAAACTGTTGAAGATGCAAAATGCGGCATTGTCTGGGAACAAAAAAGTTAATGTGATACATGAAGGAATGCCTCCGGTTTGTGATAATTGTAATGGAGATCATGACATTCAGAGTTGTCCGTTCAACTTCTCTCAAGAACATGTGGACTCATGCCACAATTTCTATGACAGTGTACCCCAGAACTACTATCATAGGAACAGACAGAATGATTACAGTCAGAATCAGAATAGGGGTTATATGAGGAGAGACCATCCGGGTTTCGCTTGGAGTAATGCTAGTGGTGGTCTAGCCGGGCAACAACAACCTCAACAGAATCAGAGGCCAAACTATGGAATCCATCAATGCAATACTCAGCAGGCTTTTCCAGGGCCTAATCAATTGCAAACAACAGATGGTGGAAGGCAACCTTGGGAGTTGGCTCTAGAAAAGACGAATGCGGAAATTGAGAAGTTGTCAATCAATACAAGCACAACCATTGACAAGTTGGCAACTCATACAGGGTAGGCAATTTAGAATCTAGAGACGCAGATGGCTCAGCTCGCAAAGCAACTAAATAAGCGTCTCCCAGGCACTTTCCCAGGTGATACCGAGAACAACCCTAAGAACCAATGCAATGTCGTAGCAACTAGAAGCGGTAGGGTGATGGGATCTAACAGGGGTGCAACTAGTTCTCAGGAAGTTGAGGCCTCGGAACAACCACATGTTGAGGAAGAGCAACCTAAGAAAGAGGAGTTAGCAAGTGACAAGGCACCGGAGCAAGGGGGAAGGTTAAAACTTGTAGATGAAGAGTTCCGAAAAAAGAAGTGGGTTGAACCCAAAGACCTCCCGCCCTTCATGAAGGTACCATATCCTGAAAGATTGAAGAAGCCTCTACAAGATAAACAGTTCAATAAATTCCTTGATGTCTTCTGCAAACTTCAAATTAACATTCCATTTGCGGAAGCCTTGGAACAAATGCCATCTTATGCCTGGTTTATGAAGGAGCTTCTCTCAATGAAGCGGAAAATAGTGGATGAGGAAACGGTTGCTTTGACCGAGGAGTGTAGTGCCATTCTTCAAAGAAAACTACCTCCAAAGTTGAAGGATCCCGGTTCTTTTTCTATACCATGCACCATTGGGGAGATGACTCTAGGAAAGGGGTTGTGTGATCTAGGGGCAAGCATCAACTTGAGGCCCTCTCTATGATGAAGAAGTTGGGGATCAAAGAAGCCAAAGATACACGGATGTCACTCCAACTAGCCGATTGTTCTATAAAATATCCTTATGGGGTGGTCGAAGATTTGTTAGTGAAGGTGGACAAGTTCATATTTCCGGCGGATTTTGTGGTGCTTGATATGGATGAAGACGCCGAGATCCCTCTCATATTGGGTAGGCCCTTCTTGGCCAAGTGGGCGTGCTTTGATAGATGTGCAACAAGGGAAACTCACCCTAAGGGTGCAAGATGAGAATGTAGTCTTCAATGTCTTTGAAGCAATGAAGCACCCGCTGAGAGGTCGAATGTGTATCGAGTGGATATGGTCGACTCAATTGTCAAGGCAAAGGCCACTAGAGAAGCCCATGGTTCCTCACTTGCACAAGTGTTGGTAGAATCCCATGATGATGATAGTGAGGAAGAAGACCCTTTGGGGGATGAGGACTATCTTGAGTGCTTAAAAAACATGGAAGCCTTACCAAGTCTCCCAAAGGATGAATGTACAAAGGCAAAGCTCAACAACAAAGGAATGGAAGAAGATAACAAAGCACCGGAGTTGAAGCAACTCCCAACCCACTTAAGGTATGCATTCTTGAGGGAGGAGGGACAACATCCGGTAATCATTAGCAATGCCTTGAAAAAGGATGAAGAAGAAAAGCTATTGAGAGTTCTTAGGGAACACAAATCCGCCATTGGGTGGAAGATTTCGGACCTAAAAGGTATAAGCCCTTCCCTATGCATGCATAAGATTTTGATGGAGGATGATTATAAGCCGGTGGTTCAACCACAAAGACGGTTAAATCCCATCATGAAAGAAGCTGTGCGTAAGGAAGTGTTTAAACTTTTAGATGCCGGAATCATCTATCCAATCTCGGATAGCAATTGGGTTAGTCCAATTCATGTGGTCCCAAAGAAAGGTGGCACAACCGTGGTGGTCAATGAAAGCAATGAATTGATCCCAACAAGGACCATCACGGGGTGGAGAGTATGTATTGATTATAGAAGGCTAAATGAGGCAACAAGGAAGGATCACTTCCCTCTCCCTTCATTGATCAAATGCTTGAAAGGTTAGCCGGATATGAGTACTATTGTTTCTTAGATGGTTACTCCGGCTATAATCAAATTGTGGTGGATCCTCAAGACCAAGAGAAGACGGCCTTCACTTGTCCCTATGGAGTCTTTGCCTATAGGAGGATGCCCTTTGGATTGTGCAACGCTCCTGCTACTTTTCAAAGGTGCATGCTTTCTATTTTCTCGGACATGGTGGAGAAATGCATTGAGGTGTTCATGGATGACTTCTCGGTCTTTGGGACCTCATATGACAATTACTTGAAGAACTTGACTTTGGTGCTTAAAAGGTGCCAAGAGACTAACCTTGTGCTCAATTGGGAGAAATACCACTTCATGGTCAAGGAAGGTATAGTCTTGGGGCACAAAATCTCCCAAAGGGGGATTGAGGTTGATAAAGCCAAGATTGAGTTGATTGAGAAGCTTCCCCCACCAACCAATGTAAAGGGGGTGAGGAGTTTCTTGGGTCATGCCGGGTTCTACCGGAGATTCATCAAGGACTTCGCCAAAATCGTAAAGCCGCTTTGTGACCTTCTTGCGAAGGATGTATCCTTTGAGTTTAATGCTTCTTGTCTAAATGCCTTCACTATTTTGAAAAATATGCTTGTCACCGTACCCATAATCACTACACCTAATTGGAATTTACCATTTGAAATCATGTGTGATGCTAATGATTATGCGGTGGGGGCTGTTTTGGGACAAAGGGTGGAAAAGTTAGCTCATGTCATTTATTACGCAAGTAAAGTTTTGAATGAGGCACAAGCTAATTATTCCACCACTGAAAAGGAACTACTTCCTGTGGTTTTTGCTTTGGATAAGTTTAGATCCTATATTGTGGGGTCTAAGATTGTTGTTTTCACCGATCATGCGGCCATAAAACACTTGATGACAAAACAAGAGGCCAAACCTAGATTAATTCGGTGGATTCTTCTTTTGCAGGAATTTGATCTAGAGATTAAGGACGAGGAAGGGATCCGACAATGGTGTGGCGGACCACTTATCTAGGTTGGTCAATCCCGACACCGAGGAGGAATTGTTAGACATCAAGGAAGAATTTCCTGATGAAAAACTGTTTGCACTCATTGAAAATTTCTCTCCTTGGTTCGCGGACATGGCCAACTTCAAATCTTCAAATGTGGTTCCGCAGGGTTGGACTAATCAACAAAGGAAGCAAGTTCTTCTTCTGGATTAACCCATAGGGGTGACTTGAGTTAGGCTCGGGACGTTAAACAAGCGCTACTTGGGAGGCAACCCAAGCTAGATATCCTTTCCCTCACTCTTATTTTATATTTATGTTCTTTCATTGAGGACAATGTGTGCCTTAAGTGTGGGGGAGGGAACCAATTGCTTTGTTTTTGTTTTCTTTCCCTTTTTCCATTTGTTTTTTAATTTCGCTCTTGAATAATTTGAGAAGATCAAGAGTATGTGTGTGAGTGTTGTGTCGGCAAGCTTGGTGGATTTTAATTAAATTTAGCATAGATTGACTGCATGAATTATGTTGACCCTTGATGATTTCCCCCTAGGTTCTGAAAATCGAAAATTTGATCCCCATGTGAAAAATTGAAAATTGAACTTTGAGAAATTTTATTGTGATTGCTTGATTTATGACAAGTTTGGGGTGAAGGGGTGCACTCACTAGGAATTGTATCTCGGTCAAACAATTTTCAAAAATGTCCAGGTGAGAAATTTGAGCCTCCAACATTGTTTTAATTGTGTGAATCACTTTTAAGTTGCACCTTTTCGGATTTGCTTGAATCTGTGCATGGTTTGCATATTTATATGTTGTATCAAATGATCTAGGCAATTTTTCTTTGAAATAACTACTTGGCCATAAATTGAACCAACCTTGATGAATGATCCCTAGTTAGCCACATTGAGCCTTGAAGCCTATTGTTCTTGATGACCTTACATTACAAGCCATTAACTCAGAAAATCCATGATTTTCCCCTATCCTAGGATTTAGGAGAGCATGGAATTTTAGCTTTGTGAGTGTTGTTGTGGAACTAAGTTTGGGGTGGCTACAAAGTTCATGAATCATAGTTGAGAAAAAGAAAAGTAAAATTAAGGGCCGAAGGCTTGAGAAAAAGAAAATGTGATGAAAAATATTGAATATATGCCAAAAAGGGCAAAGTGAAAAAAGTATAAAAAGGAAGAGGTTTGTAGCCACCCAATGCAAGGAATAGAATAATAATATGAGAGTAAATTCAATTGTTGCAATGCTAGTTTCATACTCTCATTGATCCTAGGGACTAAGCCTCTATCCTTTGAATATCTTACCTTGAGCTAGGCCTCATTACAACCTATGAAAGACCTTTTGATGATGCATACATATTTTTGTGGGAACTTTGTTTAGATGAAAATCAAATCCATGGAAGGTGCTCTTGAATTGTGAAATAGAGTGAATGTTGCTAGCTTAGACAAATTGAGCGAATGAGTGAAATATTAAATGCCTTTGTGAGGAAGGCAATTGTTTGAATTTGGTGATCTCCCTTTTGTGTGTCACTTGGATCCTCAACTCAGATTACTGATTGCATGAATGATGGAATTCTCAATTGTTTAAAGTAAATGAATGTGGGGATTACATTGTTGCAAGGGGGGAAAACATTGAAGAAAAATTGTTGTGTTAAATTGCATGAAATTTGTGCAAAAAATTGATTGAATCTTTTAAGCTTGCCAACTGTTGAGTCTTTTTGAGTTTTAGTTTGCTTGGGGACAAGCAAGGTTTAAGTTTGGGGTGTTTTGATAAGCCACTGGCTCATCAAGTTTCCAGCTAGAAAAGGGGTAGATTTTGTGCCTAATTGGGCGAGTCAACCTCGCTAATCTCCCAAATTGGCCTTGTTTTGTTCCTAAGTTAGGATTTGATTCGTTTAATGCAATTTTAGTAGTTTTTAGTTTATTTTGAGTAGAATTACGCTTTTTGTTTGCTTTTATTGTTTCAGGTTAAAAGTGAAGCTCTTAGAGTCAAGGAAAATGAAGAAAACAATGGAAAAGCAATTCTGGAAGTTTCGCCACGCGAAACAGGATCTCGCCTCGCGAGATTGAAGGCCTGACTGTGCCAGAGAAGTCACCCTTTCTGTCTCACCTCGCGAATTACCATCTCGCCTCGCGAGCCTGAAGGCCTGACTGTGCCAGAGATGTCACCCTTTCTGTCTCGCCTCGCGAATCACCATCTCGCCTCGCGAGTATTCAAATCAAGATGGAGCCAAAACTGAATTTCGCCTCGCGAGAGCTTGCTCGCCCCGCGAGCGGGCGAGACCCAGAACCCCTATTTATAGACTGTTTTAAGTCAGATTGGAACCCTTTTTGTTCACCACTTGTTTTAGATCGGTTTTTTTGACGAATCCTTATTCTCTGGAGCTGCGTCTCCCTAATTCTTTTCCTATATGACAATTATGATGAACTCCAATTGTTTGTGCGTTGTTAAAAGCATGAGGAACTAATTCCCTTCTCTAAGGGATCAATGAAACCACCCATGACGGTGTAGTGTTCAATGTGATGTATGTTTCCATCCTTTTCCTCAATTCATGTTTTCCAATTCTGAATTTATTGCGTTGATCATAAGCATGCATGATTGACTAGTTAACGTGATGAGGCTTGATAGGCAATTCGCGTTTAGAACTTGAATTGGGATCACTGATTGAATATTGCACGAGAGTGAGTAGGAGATCAGTGCAACCTTATAGGGAACAAGATTTAATAGAGTTTGATGATTGGGTTATGAGACCGTAGCAAGTAATTAACTCAATCGTTGAATACGTCCTATTGAGCACGATAGTGTCATTAGAAGAATTTGGGGGTCCTGGTTGACATTGCAATTGAACTTAGGGAGAGGATCATCATCACTTGGGTACTATGCATGATTGGGTAGGTGGATTTGTGACATAATGGACTGCCCACTGATCCGTACCAGAGAACTCGGGACCCAATGTAGCCTTGATTTTGGTCTAATTTGACAATTCTTGTGAAACCTGACATTGTAGGTCTCTTCCTTATCTTTCTAGGGACAACAAGATCACCAAAATCCGATATCTGTAGCTCTAGTTATGCTCTGCACAAGGCAACAAGGTCAGGAAGAGTGAAAAATCCGAAAATTAACAATGTTTAGAAATTATGCCCAATAATGTAAAAGCAAAAAACAATGATTGTAAAAGTTCTCTAATTTCCGTCTCTCTGGCTTGTGTGGCTGTAAACTACTATTTTTGCTAATTAATCCTGACCTAACCCTAGACCAAATTAAGGGCCTCTGAATAAGCTTTCCAACAAGGTATCATATGTAGGTCACCTGAAATTGTAGGTCTCTTCCTTATCTTTCTAGGGACACCAAGATCACCAAAATCCGATATCTGTAGCTCTAGTTATACTCTGCTCATGGCAACAAGACTGGGATGAGTGAAAAATCAGAAAATTAACTATGTTTAGCAATTAAGTCCAATTAAGCCCAATAATGTAAAACCAAAAACAATGATTGTAAAAGTTGCCTTCCTTATCTTTCTAGGGACAGCAAGATCACCAAAATCCGAAATCTGTAGCTCTAGTTATGCTCTGCGCAAGGCAACAAGGTCAGGAAGAGTGAAAAATCCGAAAATCAACAATGTTTAGCAATTAAGCCCAATTAAGCCCAATAATGTAAAACCAAAAACAATGATTGTAAAAGTTGTCTAATTTCAGTCTCTCTCTGGCTTGTGCGGCTGTAAACTGCTATTTTTGCTTATTAATCCTGACCTAACCCTAGACCAAATTAAGGGCCTCTGAATAAGCTTTCCAACAAGGTATCATATGCCTTAATTGGGCTTAAGATGAGTAAGTTAGGCCCATTTAAGTGAAGGAATATCATGGACTGCGCACTGATCCGAGCCAGAGAACTCGGGACCCAATTTAGCCTTTATTTTGGTCTAATTTGACAATTCTTGTGAAACCTGACATTGTAGGTCTCTTCCTTATCTTTCTAGGGACAGCAAGATCACCAAAATCCGAAATCTGTAGCTCTAGTTATACTCTGCGCATAGCAACAAGGTCGGGATGAGTGAAAAATCAGAAAATTAACAATGTTTAGCAATTAAGCCCAATTATGCCCAATAATGTAAAACCAAAAGCAATGATTGTAAAAGTTGTCTAATTTCCTTCTCTCTCTAGCTTGTGCGGCTGTAAACTGCTATTTATGATTTTTAATCCTGACCTAACCCTAGACCAAATTAAGGGCCTCTGAATAAGCTTTCCAACAAGGTATCATATGCCTTAATTGGGCTTAAGATTAGTAAGTTAGGCCCATTTAAGTGAAGGAATATCATGGACTGCGCACTGATCCGCGCCAGAGAACTCGGGACCCAATTTAGCCTTGATTTTTGAATAATTTGACAATTCTTGTGAACCTGAAATTTTAGGTCCCTTCCTTATCTTTCTAGGGACAGCAAGATCATCAAAATCTAATATCTGTAGCTCTAGTTATGCTCTGCACAAGGCAACAAGGTCAGGAAGAGTGAAAAATCCGAAAATTAACAATGTTTAGCAATTAAGCGCAATATTGTAAAAGCAAAAACAATGATTGTAAAAGTTGTCTAATTTCCGTCTCTCTCTGGCTTGTGCATCTGTAAACTGCAATTTATGCTTTTTAATCCCGACATAATCCTAGACCAAATTAAGGGCCTTTGAATAAGTGATAAGCCTCTGGCTCATCTAGTTTCCAGCTAGAAAAGGGGTAGATTTTGTGCCTAATTGGGCGAGTCAACCTCGCTAATCTCCCAAATTGGCCTTGTTTTGTTCCTAAGTTAGGATTTGATTCGTTTAATGCATTTTTAGTAGTTTTTAGTTTATTTTGATTAAAATTACGCTTTTCGTTTCCTTTTATTGTTTCAGGTTAAAAGTGAAGCTCTTAGAGTCAAGGAAAATGAAGAAAACAGTGGAAAAGCAATTCTGGAAGTTTTGCCTCGCGAAACAGGATCTCGCCTCGCGAGCCTAAAGGCCTGACTGTGCTAGAGAAGTCACCCTTTCTGTCTCGCCTCGCAGAATGCCATCTCGCCTCGCGAGCTTGAAGGCCTGACTTTGCCAGAGATGTCACCCTTTCTGTCTCGCCTCGCGAATCACCATCTCCCCTCGCGAGTATTCAAATCAAGATGGAGCCAAAACTGAATTTCGCCTCGCGAGAGCTTGCTCGCCCCGCGAGCGGGCGAGACCCAGAACCCCTATTTATAGGCTGTTTTAGGTTAGATTGGAACCCTTTTTGTTCACCACTTGTTTTAGATCGGTTTTTTGACGAATCCTTATTCTCTGGAGCCGCGTCTCCCTAATTCTTTTCCTCTTTGACAATTATGATGAACTCCAATTGTTTGTGCGTTGTTACAAGCATGAGGAACAAATTCCCTTGTCTAAGGGATCAATGAAACCACCCATGACGGTGTAGCGTTCAATGTGATGTATGTTTCCATCCTTTTCCTCAATTCATGTTTTCCAATTCTGAATATAGTGCGTTGATCATAAGCATGCATGATTGAATAGTTAACGTGATGAGGCTTGATAGGCAATTCGCGTTTAGAACTTGAATTGGGATCACTGATTGAATAATGCACGAGAGTGAGTAGGAGATCAGTGCAACCTTATAGGGAACAAGATTTAATAGAGTTTGATGATTGGGTTATGAGACCGTAGCAAGTAATTAACTCAATCGTTGAATACGTCCTATTAAGCGCGATAGTGTCATTAGAAGAATTTTGGGGTCCTGGTTGACATTGCAATTGAACTTAGGGAGAGGATCATCATCACTTGGGTACTATGCATGATTGGGTAGGTGGATTTGTGACCTTAGATGTTTAATCCAGATTTTAATTCTCATCTCATCTTATCGCTACCTACTTTATCTCTCATTGATTTGTTGATTTAAATTGTGATCCTATTTTCTCTCTCTTCTCAACCACTTGATTTTACTTGGTGAAACGTATCGAATTTCTTGCAAATTGGTAGAATTGGTAGCCCAATCCCTGTGTCCGACCTCGGTAATTACTTACCGTGTTTATTACTTACGACGACCCGGTACACTTGCCGGTGACTCAACAATAAGCTTTCCAACAAGGTATCATATGCCTTAAATGGGCTTAAGATTAGTAAGTTAGGCCCATTTAAGTGAAGGAATATCATGGACTGCGCACTGATCCGTGCCAGAGAACTCGGGACCCAATTTAGCCTTGATTTTGGAATAATTTGACAACTCTTATGAACCTGAAATTGTAGGTCCCTTCCTTATCTTTCTTGGGACAGCAAGATCATCAAAATCCGATATCTGTAGCTCTAGTTATGCTCTGGACAAGGCAACAAGGTCAGGAAGAGTGAAAAATCCGAAAATCAACAATGTTTAGCAATTATGCCCAATTAAGCCCAATAATGTAAAACCAAAAACAATGATTGTAAAAGTTGTCTAATTTCCTTCTCTCTCTAGCTTCTGCGGCTGTAAACTGCTATTTTTGGTTATTAATCCTGACCTAACCCTAGACCAAATTAAGGGCCTCTGAATAAGCTTTCCAACAAGGTATCATATGCCTTAATTGGGCTTAAGATTGGTATATTAGCCCCATTTAAGTGAGGGAACATCATGGACTGCGCATTGATCCGTGCTAGAGAACTTGGGATCCAATTTAGCCTTGATTTTATCTTAATTTGATAATTCTTTGTAACTATGAAATTGTGGGTCTCTTCCTTATCTTTCTAGGGACAGCAAGATCACCAAAATCCGAAATCTGTAGCTCTAGTTATGCTCTGCGCAAGGCAACAAGGTCAGGAAGATTGAAAAATCCGAAAATTAACAATGTTTAGCAATTAAGCCCAATTAAGCCCAATAATGTAAAACCAAAAACAATGATTGTAAAAGTTGTCTAATTTCCGTCTCTCTCTGGCTTGTGCGGCTGTAAACTGCTAATTATGATTTTTAAACCCGACCTAACCCTAGACCAAATTAAGGGCCTCTGAATAAGCTTTCCAACAAGGTATCATATGCCTTAATTGGGCTTAAGATTAGTAAGTTAGGCCCATTTAAGTGAAGGAATATCATGGACTGCGCACTGATCCGCGCCAGAGAACTCGGGACCCAATTTAGCCTTGATTTTTGAATAATTTGACAATTCTTGTGAACCTGAAATTTTAGGTCCCTTCCTTATCTTTCTAGGGACAGCAAGATCATCAAAATCCGATATCTGTAGCTCTAGTTATGCTCTGCACAAGGCAACAAGGTCAGGAAGAGTGAAAAATCCGAAAATTAACAATGTTTAGCAATTAAGCGCAATATTGTAAAAGCAAAAACAATGATTGTAAAAGTTGTCTAATTTCTGTCTCTCTCTGGATTGTGCATCTGTAAACTGCTATTTATGCTTTTTAATCCCGACCTAACCCTAGACCTAATTAAGGGCCTCTGAATAAGCTTTCCAACAAGGTATCATATGCCTTAATTGGGCTTAAGATTAGTAAGTTAGGCCCATTTAAGTGAAGGAATATCATGGACTGCGCACTGATCCGCGCCAGAGAACTCGGGACCCAATTTAGCCTTGATTTTGGAATAATTTGACAATTCTTGTGAACCTGAAATTGCAGGTCTCTCCCTTATCTTTCTAGGGACAGCAACATCACCAAAATCCGATATCTGTAGCTCTAGTTTTGTTCTGTGCAAGGCAACATGGTCAGGATGAGTGATAAATCCGAAAATTAACAATGTTTAGCAATTAAGCCCAATAATGTAAAACCAAAAACAATGATTGTAAAAGTTGTCTAATTTCCGTCTCTCTCTGGCTTGTGCGGCTGTAAACTGCTATTTTTGCTTATTAATCCTGACCTAATCCTAGACCAAATTAAGGGCCTTTGAATAAGTGATAAGCCTCGCGCTCATCTAGTTTCCAGCTAGATAAGGGGTAGATTTTGTGCCTAATTGGGCGAGTCAACCTCGCTAATCTCCCAAATTGGCCTTGTTTTGTTCCTAAGTTAGGATTTAATTCGTTTAATGCATTTTTAGTAGTTTTTAGTTTATTTTGATTAGAATTATGCTTTTCGTTTCCTTTTATTGTTTCAGGTTAAAAGTGAAGCTCTTAGAGTCAAGGAAAATGAAGAAAACAGTAGAAAAGCAATTCTGGAAGTTTTGCCTCGCGAAACAGGATCTCGCCTCGCGAGCCTAAAGGCCTGACTGTGCCAGAGAAGTGCCCCTTTCTGTCTCGCCTCGCGAATTACCATCTCGCCTCGCGAGCTTGAAGGCCTGACTTTTCCAGAGATGTCACCCTTTCTGTCTCGCCTCGCGAATCACCATCTCCCCTCGCGAGTATTCAAATCAAGATGGAGCCAAAACTGAATTTCGCCTCGCGAGAGCTTGCTCGCCCCGCGAGCGGGCGAGACCCAGAACCCCTATTTATAGGCTGTTTTAGGTTAGATTGGAACCCTTTTTGTTCACCACTTGTTTTAGATCGGTTTTTTGACGAATCCTTATTCTCTGGAGCCGCGTCTCCCTAATTCTTTTCCTATTTGACAATTATGATGAACTCCAATTGTTTGTGCGTTGTTACAAGCATGAGGAACAAATTCCCTTGTCTAAGGGATCAATGAAACCACCCATGACGGTGTAGCGTTCAATGTGATGTATGTTTCCATCCTTTTCCTCAATTCATGTTTTCCAATTCTGAATTTATTGCGTTGATCATAAGCATGCATGATTGACTAGTTAACGTGATGAGGCTTGATAGTCAATTCGCGTTTAGAACTTGAATTGGGATCACTGATTGAATATTGCACGAGAGTGAGTAGGAGATCAGTGCAACCTTATAGGGAACAAGATTTAATAGAGTTTGATGATTGGGTTATGAGACCGTAGCAAGTAATTAACTCAATCGTTAAATACGTCCTATTGAGCGCGATAGTGTCATTAGAAGAATTTGGGGGTCCTGGTTGACATTGCAATTGAACTTAGGGAGAGGATCATCATCACTTGGGTACTATGCATGATTGGGTAGGTGGATTTGTGACCTTAGATGTTTAATCCAGATTTTAATTCTCATCTCATCTTATCGCTACCTACTTTATCTCTCATTGATTTGTTGATTTAAATTGCGATCCTATTTTCTCTCTCTTCTCAACCACTTGATTTTACTTGGTCAAACGTATCGAATTTCTTGCAAATTGGTAGAATTGGTAACCCAATCCCTGTGTCCGACCTCGGTAATTACTTACCGTGTTTATTACTTACGACGACCCGGTACACTTGCCGGTGACTCAACAATAAGCTTTCCAACAAGGTATCATATGCCTTAAATGGGCTTAAGATTAGTAAGTTAGGCCCATTTAAGTGAAGGAATATCATGGACTGCGCACTGATCCGTGCCAGAGAACTCGGGACCCAATTTAGCCTTGATTTTGGAATAATTTGACAATTCTTGTGAACCTGAAATTGTAGGTCCCTTCCTTATCTTTCTAGGGACAGCAAGATCACCAAAATTCGAAATCTGTTGCTCTAGTTATGCTCTGGACAAGGCAACAAGGTCAGGAAGAGTGAAAAATCCGAAAATTAACAATGTTTAGCAATTATGCCCAATTAAGCCCAATAATGTAAAACCAAAAACAATGATTGTAAAAGTTGTCTAATTTCCTTCTCTCTCTAGCTTCTGCGGCTGTAAACTGCTATTTTTGGTTATTAATCCTGACCTAACCCTAGACCAAATTAAGGGCCTCTGAATAAGCTTTCCAACAAGGTATCATATGCCTT
>JAUPTC010000010.1:2937304-2977304 GCA_030762895.1 Sophora flavescens | reverse complement strand
CTAGCTTGTGCGGATGTAAACTGCTATTTATGCTTTTTAATCCCGACCTAACCCTAGACCAAATTAAGGGGCTATGAATAAGCTTTCCAACAAGGTATCATATGCCTTAATTGGGCTTAAGATTAGTAAGTTAGACCCATTTAAGTGAAGGAATATCATGGATCATGACTGATCTGCGCCAGAGAACTCGGGACCCAACTTAGCCTTGATTTTGAAATAATTTGACAATTCTTGTGAACCTGAAATTGTAGGTCCCCTCCTTATCTTTCTAGGGACAGCAAGATCATCAAAATCCGATATCTGTAGCTCCAGTTGTGCTCTGCACAAGGCAACAAGGTCAGGAAGAGTGAAAAATCCGAAAATTAACAATGTTTAGCAATTATGCCCAATATTGTAAAAGCAAAAACAATGATTGTAAAAGTTGTCTAATTTCCGTCTCTCTCAGGCTTGTGCGACTGTAAAATGCTATTTTTGCTTATTAATTCTGACCTAACCCTAGACCAAATTAATGGCCTCTGAAAAAGCTTTCCAACAAGGTATCATATGCCTTAATTGGGCATAAGATGAGTAAGTTAGGCCCATTTAAGGGAAGGAACATCATGGACTGCGCACTGATCCCCGCCAGAGTACTCGGGACCCAATTTAGCCTTTATTTGGGAATAATTTGACAATTCTTGTGCACCTGAAATTGTAGGTCCCTTCCTTATCTTTCAAGGGACAGCAAGATAATCAAAATCCGATATCTGTAGCTCTAGTTATGCTCTGCACAAGGCAACAAGGTCAGGAAGAGTGAAAAATCCGAAAATTAACAATGTTTAGCAACTATGCCCAATTAAGCCCAATAATGTAAAAGCAAAAACAATGATTGTAAAAGTTATCTAATTTCCTTCTCTATCTAGCATGTGCGGCTGTAAACTACTACTCTTGGTTATTAATCCTGACCTAACCCTAGACCAAATTAAGGGCCTCTGAATAAGCTTTCCAACAAGGTATCATATGCATTAATTGGGCTTAAGATTAGTAAGTTAGCCCCATTTAAGTGAAGGAACATCATGGACTGCGCACTGATCCGTGCTAGGGAACTCGGGATCCAATTTAGCCTTGATTTTGGCCTAATTTGATAATTCTTTGGAAATATGAAATTGTGGGTCTCTTCCTTATCTTTCTAGGGACAGCCAGATGACCAAAATCCGAAATCTGTAGCTCTAGTTATGCTCTGTGCAAGGCAACAAGGTTAGGAAGAGTGAAAAATCCTAAAATTAACAATGTTTAGTAATTATGCCCAATAATGTAAAACCAAAAACAATGATTGTAAAAGTTGTCTAATTTTCGTCTCTCTCAGGCTTGTGCGGCTGTAAACTGCTATTTTTGTTTATTAATCCCGACCTAACCCTAGACCAAATTAAGGGCCTCTGAGTAAGCTTTCCAACAAGGTATCATATGGCTTAATTGGGCTTAAGATTAGTAAGTTAGCCCCATTTAAGTGAAGGAACATCATGGACTGCGCACTGAATCGTGCTAGAGAACTCCGGATCCAATTTAGCCTTGATTTTGGCCTAATTTGATAATTCTTCGGAAATATGAAATCGTGGGTCTCTTCCTTATCTTTCTAGGGACAGCAAGATCACCAAAATCCGATATCTGTAGCTCTAGTTATACTCTGCGCATGGAAACAAGGTCGGGATGAGTGAAAAATCCGAAAACTAACAATGTTTAGCAATTAAGCCCAATTAAGCCCAATAATGTAAAACCAAAAACAATGATTGTAAAAGTTGTCTAATTTCCTTCTCTCTCTAGCTTGTGCGGCTGTAAACTTCTATTTATGCTTTTTAATCCTTACCTAACCCTAGACCTAATTAAGGGCCTCTGAATAAGCTTTCCAACATGGTATCATATGCCTTAATTGGGCTTAAGATTAGTAAGTTAGGCCCATTTAAGTGAAGGAATATCATGGACTGCGCACTGATCCGCGCCAGAGAACTCGGGACCCAATTTGGCCTTGATTTTGGAATAATTTGACAATTCTTGTGAAACCTGACATTGTAGGTCTCTTCCTTATCTTTCTAGGGACAGCATAATCACCAAAATCCGAAATCTGTAGCTCTAGTTATGCTCTGCGCAAGGCAACAAGGTCAGGAAGAGTGAAAAATCCGAAAACAAGTGCATTTGAGCTCCATTAGGACCAAAGAAGTACAAATTGGCCCAATTAGGTCTTATATGACCTAAAAAGTCCATTTTCTTATTAATCCTGACCTAACCCTAGAACAAATTAAGGGCCTCTGAATAAGCTTTCCAACAAGGTATCATATGCCTTAATTGGGCTTAAGATTAGTAAGTTAGGCCCATTTTGATCCTTATTTAGCCTTGATTTTTTCCTTAAGTGAAGGAACATCATGGACTACGCACTGATCCGTGCTGAGTACCGGGACCCAATGTAGCATTGATTTTGGCCTAAATTGACAATGCTTGGGTCACCTGATATTGTTGGTCTCTTCCTTATCTTTCTAGGGACAGCAAGATCACCAAAATCCGATATCTGTAGCTCTAGTTATGCTCTGCGTAAGGCAACAAGGTCAGGATGACTGAAAAATCCGAAAATTAACAATGTTTAGCAATTAAGCCCAATTAAGCCCAATATTGTAAAAGCAAAAACAATGATTGTAAAAGTTGTCTAATTTCCGTCTCTCTCTGGCTTGTGCATCTGTAAACTGCTATTTATGCTTTTTAATCCCGACCTAACCCTAGACCAAATTAAAGGTCTCTGAATAAGCTTTCCAACAAGGTATCATATGCCTTAATTGGGCTTAAGATTAGTAAGTTAGGCCCATTTAAGTGAAGGAATATCATGGACTACGCAGCGATCCTGTGCCAGAGAACTCGGGACCCAATTTAGCCTTGATTTTGGAATAATTTGACAATTCTTGTGCACCTGAAATTGTAAGTCTCTTCCTTATCTTTCTAGGGACAGCAACATCACCAAAATCCGATATCTGTAGCTCTAGTTTTGTTCCTGTGCAAGGCAACATGGTCAGGATGAGTGAAAAATCCGAAAATTAACAATGTTTAGCAATTAAGCCCAATAATGTAAAACCAAAAACAATGATTGTAAATGTTTTCTAATTTCCGTCTCTCTCTGGCTTGTGCGGCTGTAAACTGCTATTTTTGGTTATTAATCCTGACCTAACCCTGGACCAAATTAAGGGCCTTTGAATAAGTGATAAGCCTCTGGCTCATCTAGTTTCCAGCTAGAAAAGGGGTAGATTTTGTGCCTAATTGGGCGAGTCAACCTCGCTAATCTCCCAAATTGGCCTTGTTTTGTTCCTAAGTTAGGATTTGATTCGTTTAATGCATTTTTTTGTAGTTTTTAGTTTTTTTTGAGTAGAATTACGCTTTTCGTTTCCTTTTATTGTTTCAGGTTAAAAGTGAAGCTCTTAGAGTCAAGGAAAATGAAGAAAACAATGGAAAAGCAATTCTGGAAGTTTTGCCTCGCGAAACAGGATCTCGCCTCGCGAGCTTGAAGGCCTGACTGTGCCAGAGAAGTCACCCTTTCTGTCTCACCTCGTGAATTACCATCTCGCCTCGCGAGCCTGAAGGCCTGACTGTGCCAGAGATGTCACCCTTTCTGTCTCGCCTCGCGAATCACCATCTCGCCTCGCGAGTATTCAAATTAAGATGGAGCCAAAACTGAATTTCGTCTCGCGAGAGCTTGCTCGCCCCGCGAGCGGGCGAGACCTAGAATCTCTATTTATAGGCTGTTTTAGGTCAGATTGGAACCCTTTTTGTTCACCACTTGTTTTAGATCGGTTTTTTGACGAATCCTTATTCTCGGAGCTGCGTCTCCCTAATTCTTTTCCTATTTGACAATTATGATGAACTCCAATTGTTTGTGCGTTGTTACAAGCATGAAGAACTAATTCCCTTGTCTAAGGGATCAATGAAACCACCCATGACGGTGTAGCGTTCAATGTGATGTATGTTTCCATCCTTTTCCTCAATTCATGTTTTCCAATTCTGAATTTATTGCTTTGATCATAAGCATGCATGATTGACTAGTTAACGTGATGAGGCTTGATAGGCAATTCGCGTTTAGAACTTGAATTGGGATCACTGATTGAATATTGCACGAGAGTGAGTAGGAGATCAGTGCAACCTTATAGGGAACAAGATTTAATAGAGTTGATGATTGGGTTATGAGACCGTAGCAAGTAATTAACTCAATCGTTGAATACGTCCTATTGAGCACGATAGTGTCATTAGAAGAATTTGGGGGTCCTGGTTGACATTGCAATTGAACTTAGGGAGAGGATCATCATCACTTGGGTACTATGCATGATTGGGTAGGTGGATTTGTGACCTTAGATGTTTAATCCAGATTTTAATTCTCATCTCATATTATCGCTACCTACTTTATCTCTCATTGATTTGTTGATTTAAATTGCGATCCTATTTTCTCTCTCTTCTCAACCACTTGATTTTACTTGGTCAAACGTATCGAATTTCTTGCAAATTGGTAGAATTGGTAGCCCAATCCCTGTGTCCGACCTCGGTAATTACTTACCGTGTTTATTACTTACGACGACCCGGTACACTTGCTGGTGACTCAACAAGTTTTTGGCGCCGTTGCCGGGGATTGGCACAACCAATTTTCCTAATTTTTGGGAAGTTTGATTTTTTGGTTAAGCTATTTTTTATATTTATTTTCTGTTATTTATTTACTATTATTTCTCTCTACTTCTTTGATTCCACTTGGTCTTGCCTAGTTGTTGTATGGGAGGTACCCTTTCACAAGAAGACTTGTTATTTGATTCGGAGATCACCAAGACCGAGAAGCGATTAAGGAAAGAAGCCAGAGAATGAAAGAGGCTTGAAGCAATTAATTTTGAGAGTATGGCCGAAGCAAACCCTCCTCCTTACAAGCCTCTCTTCAAGTACAATCTACCCAATTTGGATGATTGTGCTTCTTCTATCGTGAGGGGCAACCTCAATACAGATTCCTTCAGAGTGGAAGGATATGTCACAGCCCAGATCCGTGAGAATCAATTTGATGGGGGTGGCAAACAAGACCCTCATAGACACATCACTCGCTTCCTTGAAGCTTGTGACATGCAGAAGACAAGAGGAGTCTCTCAAGATGAGTTTCGCTTGTGGCTATTCCCTCTCTCTCTTTGGGATACCGCTCGCGATGGTTTGACAGCTTGGATCGCAACAAGTATCACAACATGGGAGCAAATGGCCCAAAAGTTCCTCATTAAATATTTTCCTCCTCGTAAAGCGGCACAAGCAAGAGTAGCCGTCACATCTTTCAGGGAAGACAGAAGATGAATCTTATAATGAAGCTTGGGAGAGGTATAATGTGCTCTTGAGAAGATGTCCTTCGGTCTTCTTTGACCCGGTCTCCAAGGTTCAACATTTCTTTAACGGGTAAGGGGGCGCTACCAGATGATTTGTGATGCCGCAGCGGGCGGTTCCTTTTCTTATTTTTCAGCTGAGGATGGATGGGCGTTATTGGAGAAGATGTCGAACAATGATTACAACCGTGGTAGGGAAACCTCAAGTGGAGTCGGTTACGCAACAATAGAAGCCATTCTAGAGCGAGAATAAAGCTGTTGAAGATGCAAAATGCGGCATTGTCTGGGAACAAAAAGGTTAATGTGATACATGAAGGAATGCCTCCGGTTTATGATAATTGTAATGGAGATCATGACATTCAGAGTTGTCCGTTCAATTTCTCTCAAGAACATGTGGACTCATGCCACAATTTCTATGACAGTGTACCTCAGAACTACTATCAGAGGAACAGACATAATGATTACAGTCAGAATCAGAATAGGGGTTATATGAGGAGAGACCATCCGGGTTTCGCTTGGAGTAATGCTAGTGGTGGTCTAGCCGGGCAACAACAACCTCAACAGAATCAGAGGCCAAACTATGGAATCCATCAATGCAATACTCAAGAGGCTTTTCCAGGGCCTAATCAATTGCAAACAACAGATGGTGGAAGGCAACCTTGGGAGTCGGCTCTAGAAAAGACGAATGCGGAAATTGAGAAGTTGTCAATCAATACAAGCACAGCCATTGACAAGTTGGCAACTCATACAGGGTAGGCAATTCAGAATCTAGAGACGCAGATGGCTCAGCTCGCAAAGCAACTAAATAAGCGTCTCCCAGGCACTTTCCCAGGTGATACCGAGAACAACCCTAAGAACCAATGCAATGTCGTAGCAACTAGAAGCGGTAGGGTGATGGGATCTAACAGGGGTGCAACTAGTTCTCAGGAAGTTGAGGCCTCGGAACAACCACATGTTGAGGAAGAGCAACCTAAGAAAGAGGAGTTGGCAAGTGACAAGGCACCGGAGCAAGGGGGAAGATTAAAACTTGTAGATGAAGAGTTCCGAAAAAAGAAGTGGGTTGAACCCAAAGACCTCCCGCTCTTCATGAAGGTACCATATCCTGAAAGATTGAAGAAGCCTCTACAAGATAAACAGTTCAATAAATTCCTTGATGTCTTCCGCAAACTTCAAATTAACATTCCATTTGCGGAAGCCTTGGAACAAATGCCATCTTATGCCTGGTTTATGAAGGAGCTTCTCTCCATGAAGCGGAAAATAGTGGATGAGGAAACGGTTGCTTTGACCGAGGAGTGTAGTACCATTCTTCAAAGAAAACTACCTCCAAAGTTGAAGGATCCCGGTTCTTTTTCTATACCATGCACCATTGGGGAGATGACTCTAGGAAAGGCGTTGTGTGATCTAGGGGCAAGCATCAACTTGATGCCCCTCTCTATGATGAAGAAGTTGGGGATCAAAGAAGCCAAAGATACACGGATGTCACTCCAACTAGCCGATCGTTCTATAAAATATCCTTATGGGGTGGTCGAAGATTTGTTAGTGAAGGTGGACAAGTTCATATTTCCGGCGGATTTTGTGGTGCTTGATATGGATGAAGACGCCGAGATCCCTCTCATATTGGGTAGGCCCTTCTTGGCCAGTGGGCGTGCTTTGATAGATGTGCAACAAGGGAAACTCACCCTAAGGGTGCAAGATGAGAATGTAGTCTTCAATGTCTTTGAAGCAATGAAGCACCCCGCTGAGAGGTCGAATGTGTATCGAGTGGATATGGTCGACTCAATTGTCAAGGCAAAGGCCACTAGAGAAGCCTATGGTTCCTCACTTGCACAAGTGTTGGTAGAATCCCATGATGATGATAGTGAGGAAGAAGACCCTTTGGGGGATGAGGACTATCTTGAGTGCTTAAAAAACATGGAAGCCTTACCAAGTCTCCCAAAGGATGAATGTACAAAGGTAAAGCTCAACAACAAAGGAATGGAAGAAGATAACAAAGCACCGGAGTTGAAGCAACTCCCAACCCACTTAAGGTATGCATTCTTGAGGGAGGAGGGACAACATCCGGTAATCATTAGCAATGCCTTGAAAAAGGATGAAGAAGAAAAGCTATTGAGAGTTCTTAGGGAACACAAATCCACCATTGGGTGGAAGATTTCGGACCTAAAAGGTATAAGCCCTTCCCTATGCATGCATAAGATTTTGATGGAGGATGATTATAAGCCGGTGGTTCAACCACAAAGACGGTTAAATCCCATCATGAAAGAAGCTGTGCGTAAGGAAGTGTTTAAACTTTTAGATACCGGAATCATCTATCCAATCTCGGATAGCAATTGGGTTAGTCCAATTCATGTGGTCCCAAAGAAAGGTGGCACAACCGTGGTGGTCAATGAAAGCAATGAATTGATCCCAACAAGGACCATCACGGGGTGGATAGTATGTATTGATTATAGAAGGCTAAATGAGGCAACAAGGAAGGATCACTTCCCTCTCCCCTTCATTGATCAAATGCTTGAAAGGTTAGCCGGATATGAGTACTATTGTTTCTTAGATGGTTACTCCGGCTATAATCAAATTGTGGTGGATCCTCAAGACCAAGAGAAAACGGCCTTCACTTGTCCCTATGGAGTCTTTGCCTATAGGAGGATGCCCTTTGGATTGTGCAACGCTCCTGCTACTTTCCAAAGGTGCATGCTTTCTATTTTCTCGGACATGGTGGAGAAATGCATTGAGGTGTTCATGGATGACTTCTCGGTCTTTGGGACCTCATATGACAATTACTTGAAGAACTTGACTTTGGTGCTTAAAAGGTGCCAAGAGACTAACCTTGTGCTCAATTGGGAGAAATGCCACTTCATGGTCAAGGAAGGTATAGTCTTGGGGCACAAAATCTCCCAAAGGGGGATTGAGGTTGATAAAGCCAAGATTGAGTTGATTGAGAAGCTTCCCCCACCAACCAATGTAAAGGGGGTGAGGAGTTTCTTGGGTCATGCCGGGTTCTACGGAGATTCATCAAGGACTTCGCCAAAATCGCAAAGCCGCTTTGTGACCTTCTTGCGAAGGATGTATCCTTTGAGTTTAATGCTTCTTGTCTAAATGCCTTCACTATTTTGAAAAATATGCTTGTCACCGCACCCATAATCACTGCACCTAATTGGAATTTACCATTTGAAATCATGTGTGATGCTAATGATTATGCGGTGGGGGCTGTTTTGGGACAAAGGGTGGAAAAGTTAGCTCATGTCATTTATTACGCAAGTAAAGTTTTGAATGAGGCACAAGCTAATTATTCCACCACTGAAAAGGAACTACTTCCTGTGGTTTTTGCTTTGGATAAGTTTAGATCCTATATTGTGGGGTCTAAGATTGTTGTTTTCACCGATCATGCGGCCATAAAACACTTGATGACAAAACAAGAGGCCAAACCTAGATTAATTCGGTGGATTCTTCTTTTGCAGGAATTTGATCTAGAGATTAAGGACAGGAAGGGATCCGACAATGGTGTGGCGGACCACTTATCTAGGTTGGTCAATCCCGACACCGAGGAGGAATTGTTAGACATCAAGGAAGAATTTCCTGATGAAAAACTGTTTGCACTCATTGAAAATTTCTCTCCTTGGTTCGCGGACATGGCCAACTTCAAATCTTCAAATGTGGTTCCGCAGGGTTGGACTAATCAACAAAGGAAGCAAGTTCTTCTTCTCGATTAACCCTTAGGGGTGACTTGAGTCAGGCTCGGGACGTTAAACAAGCGCTACTTGGGAGGCAACCCAAGCTAGATATCCTTTCCCTCACTCTTATTTTATATTTATGTTCTTTCATTGAGGACAATGTGTGCCTTAAGTGTGGGGGAGGGAACCAATTGCTTTGTTTTTGTTTTCTTTCCCTTTTTCCATTTGTTTTTTAATTTCGCTCTTGAATAATTTGAGAAGATCAAGAGTATGTGTGTGAGTGTTGTGTCGGCAAGCTTGGTGGATTTTAATTAAATTTAGCATAGATTGACTGCATGAATTATGTTGACCCATGATGATTTCCCCCTAGGTTCTGAAAATCGAAAATTTGATCCCTATGTGAAAAATTGAAAATTGAACTTTGAGAAATTTTATTGTGATTGCTTGATTTATGACAAGTTTGGGGTGAAGGGGTGCACTCACTAGGAATTGTATCTCGGTCAAACAATTTGCAAAAATGTCCAGGTGAGAAATTTGAGCCTCCAACATTGTTTTAATTGTGTGAATCACTTTTAAGTTGCACCTTCTCGGATTTGCTTGAATCTGTGCATGGTTTGCATATTTATATGTTGTATCAAATGATCTAGGCAATTTTTCTTTGAAATAACTACTTGGCCATAAATTGAACCAACCTTGATGAATGATCCCTAGTTAGCCACATTGAGCCTTGAAGCCTATTGTTCTTGATGACCTTACATTACAAGCCATTAACTCAGAAAATCCATGATTTTCCCCTATCCTAGGATTTAGGAGAGCATGGAATTTTAGCTTTGTGAGTGTTGTTGTGGAACTAAGTTTGGGGTGGCTACAAAGTTCATGAATCATAGTTGAGAAAAAGAAAAGTAAAATTAAGGGCCGAAGGCTTGATAAAAAGAAAATGTGATGAAAAATATTGAATATATGCCAAAAAGGGCAAAGTGAAAAAAGTATAAAAAGGAAGAGGTTTGTAGCCACCCAATGCAAGAAATAGAATAATAATATGAGAGTAAATTCAATTGTTGCAATGCTAGTTTCATGCTCTCATTGATCCTAGGGACTAAGCCTCTATCCTTTGAATATCTTACCTTGAGCTAGGCCTCATTACAACCTATGAAAGACCTTTTGATGATGCATACATATTTTTGTGGGAACTTTGTTTAGATGAAAATCAAATCCATGGAAGGTGCTCTTGAATTGTGAAATAGAGTGAATGTTGCTAGCTTAGACAAATTGAGCGAATGAGTGAAATATTAAATGCCTTTGTGAGGAAGGCAATTGTTTGAATTTGGTGATCTCCCTTTTGTGTGTCACTTGGATCCTCAACTCAGATTACTGATTGCATGAATGATGGAATTCTCAATTGTTTAAAGTAAATGAATGTGGGGATTACATTGTTGCAAGGGGGGAAAACATTGAAGAAAAATTGTTGTGTTAAATTGCATGAAATTTGTGCAAAAATTGATTGAATCTTTTAAGCTTGCCAAGTGTTGACTCTTTTTGAGTTTTAGTTTGCTTGGGGACAAGCAAGGTTTAAGTTTGGGGTGTTTTGATAAGCCACTGGCTCATCAAGTTTCCAGCTAGAAAAGGGGTAGATTTTGTGCCTAATTGGGCGAGTCAACCTCGCTAATCTCCCAAATTGGCCTTGTTTTGTTCCTAAGTTAGGATTTGATTCGTTTAATGCATTTTTAGTAGTTTTTAGTTTATTTTGAGTAGAATTACGCTTTTCGTTTCCTTTTATTGTTTCAGGTTAAAAGTGAAGCTCTTAGAGTCAAGGAAAATGAAGAAAACAATGGAAAAGCAATTCTGGAAGTTTCGCCTTGCGAAACAGGATCTCGCCTCGCGAGCTTGAAGGCCTGACTGTGCTAGAGAAGTCACCCTTTCTGTCTCACCTCGCGAATTACCATCTTGCATCGCGAGCCTGAAGGCCTGACTGTGCCAGAGATGTCACCTTTTCTGTCTCGCCTCGCGAATCACCATCTCGCCTCGCGAGTATTCAAATCAAGATGGAGCCAAAACTGAATTTCACCTCGCGAGAGCTTGCTCGCCCCGCGAGCGGGCGAGACCCAGAACCCCTATTTATAGACTGTTTTAGGTCAGATTGGAACCCTTTTTGTTCACCACTTGTTTTAGATCGGTTTTTTGACGAATCCTTATTCTCTGGAGCTGCGTCTCCCTAATTCTTTTCCTATTTGACAATTATGATGAACTCCAATTGTTTGTGTGTTGTTCCAAGCATGAGGAACTAATTCCCTTGTCTAAGGGATCAATGAAACCACCCATGACGGTGTAGTGTTCAATGTGATGTATGTTTCCATCCTTTTCCTCAATTCATGTTTTCCAATTCTGAATTTATTGCGTTGATCATAAGCATGCATGATTGACTAGTTAACGTGATGAGGCTTGATAGGCAATTCGCGTTTAGAACTTGAATTGGGATCACTGATTGAATATTGCACGAGAGTGAGTAGGAGATCAGTGCAACCTTATAGGGAACAAGATTTAGTAGAGTTTGATGATTGGGTTATGAGACCATAGCAAGTAATTAACTCAATCGTTGAATACGTCCTATTGAGCACGATAGTGTCATTAGAAGAATTTGGGGGTCCTGGTTGACATTGCAATTGAACTTAGGGAGAGGATCATCATCACTTGGGTACTATGCATGATTGGGTAGGTGGATTTGTGACATAATGGACTGCCCACTGATCCGTACCAGAGAACTCGGGACCCAATGTAGCCTTGATTTTGGTCTAATTTGACAATTCTTGTGAAACCTGACATTGTAGGTCTCTTCCTTATCTTTCTAGGGACAACAAGATCACCAAAATCCGATATTTGTAGCTCTAGTTATGCTCTGCACAAGGCAACAAGGTCAGGAAGAGTGAAAAATCCGAAAATTAACAATGTTTAGCAATTATGCCCAATAATGTAAAAGCAAAAACAATGATTGTAAAAGTTGTCTAATTTCCGTCTCTCTCTGGCTTGTGCGGCTGTAAACTACTATTTTTGCTTATTAATCCTGACTTAACCCTAGACCAAATTAAGGGCCTCTAAATAAGCTTTCCAACAAGGTATCATATGTAGGTCACCTGAAATTGTAGGTCTCTTCCTTATCTTTCTAGGGACAGCAAGATCACCAAAATCCGATATCTGTAGCTCTAGTTATACTCTGCGCATGGCAACAAGACTGGGATGAGTGAAAAATCAGAAAATTAACTATGTTTAGCAATTAAGTCCAATTAAGCCCAATAATGTAAAACCAAAAACAATGATTGTAAAAGTTGCCTTCCTTATCTTTCTAGGGACAGCAAGATCACCAAAATACGAAATCTGTAGCTCTAGTTATGCTCTGCGCAAGGCAACAAGGTCAGGAAGAGTGAAAAATCCGAAAATCAACAATGTTTAGCAATTAAGCCCAATTAAGCCCAATAATGTAAAACCAAAAACAATGATTGTAAAAGTTGTCTAATTTCAGTCTCTCTCTGGCTTGTGCGGCTGTAAACTGCTATTTTTGCTTATTAATCCTGACCTAACCCTAGACCAAATTAAGGGCCTCTGAATAAGCTTTCCAACAAGGTATCATATGCCTTAATTAGGCTTAAGATGAGTAAGTTAGGCCCATTTAAGTGAAGGAATATCATGGACTGTACACTGATCCGAGCCAGAGAACTCGGGACCCAATTTAGCCTTTATTTTGGTCTAAATTGACAATTCTTGTGAAACCTGACATTGTAGGTCTCTTCCTTATCTTTCTAGGGACAATAAGATCACCAAAATCCGAAATCTGTAGCTCTAGTTATACTCTGCGCATGGCAACAAGGTCAGGATGAGTGAAAAATCAGAAAATTAACAATGTTTAGCAATTAAGCCCAATTATGCCCAATAATGTAAAACCAAAAGCAATGATTGTAAAAGTTGTCTAATTTCCTTCTCTCTCTAGCTTGTGCGGCTGTAAAATGCTATTTATGATTTTTAATCCCGACCTAACCCTAGACCAAATTAAGGGCCTCTGAATAAGCTTTCCAACAAGGTATCATATGCCTTAATTTGTCTTAAGATTAGTAAGTTAGGCCCATTTAAGTGAAGGAATATCATGGACTGCTCATTGATCCGCGCCAGAGAACTCGGGACTCAATTTAGCCTTGATTTTTGAATAATTTGACAATTCTTGTGAACTTGAAATTTTAGGTCCCTTCCATATCTTTCTAGGGACAGCAAGATCATCAAAATCCGATATCTGTAGCTCTAGTTATGCTCTGCACAAGGCAACAAGGTCAGGAAGAGTGAAAAATCCGAAAATTAACAATGTTTAGCAATTATGCCCAATAATGTAAAAGCAAAAACAATGATTGTAAAAGTTGTCTAATTTCCTTCTCTCTCTAGCTTGTGCGGCTGTAAACTGCTATTTATGCTTTTTAATCCCGACCTAACCCTAGACCTAATTAAGGGCCTCTGAATAAGCTTTCCAACAAGGTATCATATGCCTTAATTGGGCTTAAGATTAGTAAGTGAGGCCCATTTAAGTGAACGAATATCATGGACTGCGCACTGATCCGCGCCAGAGAACTCGGGACCCAATTTAGCCTTGATTTTGGAATAATTTGACAATTCTTGTGAAACCTGACATTGTAGGTCTCTTCCTTATCTTTCTAGGGATAGCATAATCACCAAAATCCGAAATCTGTAGCTCTAGTTATGCTCTGCGCAAGGCAACAAGGTCAGGAAGAGTGAAAAATCCGAAAACAAGTGCATTTGGGCTCCATTAGGACCAAAGAAGTACAAATTGGCCCAGTTAGGTCCTATATGACCTAAAAAGTCCATTTTCTTATTAATCCTGACCTAACCCTAGAACAAATTAAGGGCCTCTGAATAAGCTTTCCAACAAGGTATCATATGCCTTAATTGGGCTTAAGATTAGTAAGTTAGGCCCATTTTGATCCTTATTTAGCCTTGATTTTTTCCTTAAGTGAAGGAACATCATGGACTACGCACTGATCCGCGCCAGAGTACCCGGGACCCAATTTAGCATTGATTTTGGCCTAAATTGACAATTCTTGTGTCACCTGAAATTGTAGGTCTCTTCCTTATCTTTCTAGGGACAGCAAGATCACCAAAATCCGATATCTGTAGCTCTAGTTATGTTCTGCGCAAGGCAACAAGGTCAGGATGAGTGAAAAATCCGAAAATTAACAATGTTTAGCAATTAAGCCCAATTAAGCCCAATATTGTAAAAGCAAAAACAATGATTGTAAAAGTTGTCTAATTTCCGTCTCCCTCTGGCTCGTGCGGCTGTAAACTGCTATTTATGCTTTTTAATCCCGACCTAACCGTAGACCAAATTAAGGGCCTCTGAATAAGCTTTCCAACAAGGTATCATATGCCTTAATTGGGCTTTAGATTAGTAAGTTAGGCCCATTTAAGTGAAGGAGCATCATGGACTGCGCACTAATCCGCGCCAGAGAACTCGGGACCCAATTTAGCCTTGATTTTGGTCTAATTTGACAATTCTTGTGAAACCTGACATTGTAGGTCTATTCCTTATCTTTCTAGGGATAGCAAGATCACCAAAATCCGATATCTGTAGCTCTAGTTATACTCTGCGCATGGCAACAAGGTCGGGATGAGTGAAAAATTTGAAAATTAACAATGTTTAGCAATTAAGTCCAATTAAGCCCCGTAATGTAAAACCAAAAACAATGATTGTAAAAGTTGTCTGATTTCCTTCTCTCTCTAGCTTGTGCGGCTGTAAACTGCTTTTTATGCTTTTTAATCCCGACCTAACCCTAGACCAAAATAAGGGCCTCTGAATCAGCTTTCCAACAAGGTATCATATGCCTTAATTGGGCTTAAGATGAGTAAGTTAGGCCCATTTAAGTGAAGGAACATCATGGACTGCGCACTAATCCGTGCTAGAGAACTCGGGATCCAATTTAGCCTTGATTTTGGCCTAATTTTATAATTCTTTGGAATTATGAAATTGTTGGTCTCTTCCTTATCTTTCTAGGGACAGCAAGATCACCAAAATCCGATATATGTAGCTCTAGTTATGCTCTGCAAAAGGCAACAAGGTCAGGATGAGTGAAAAATCCGAAAATTAACAATGTTTAGCAATTAAGCCCAATTAAGCCCAATAATATAAAAGCAAAAGCAATGATTGTAAAAGTTGTCTAATTTCCGTCTATCTCTGGCTTGTGCGGCTGTAAACTTCTATTTATGCTTATTAATCTTGACGTAACCCTAGAACAAATTAAGGGCATCTGAATAGGCTTTCCAACAAGGTATCATATGCCTTAATTGAGCTTATGATAAGTAACTTAGGCCTATTTAAGTGACAGATATCGGATTTTGGTGATCTTGCTGTCCCTAGAAAGATAAGGAAGAGACCCACAATTTCATATTTCCAAAGAATTATTAAATTAGGCCAACACCAAGGCTAAATTGGATCCGAGTTCTCTAGCACGGATCAGTGCACAGTCCATGATGTTCCTTCACTTAAAAGGGGCTAACTTACTAATCTTAAGCCCAATTAAGGCATATGATACCTTGTTGGAAAGCTTATTCAGATGCCCTTAATTTGGTCTTGGGTTAGGTCGGGATTAATGAGCATAAATAGCAGTTTACAGCCGCAAATGCAGAGAGAGACGGAAATTAGACAACTTTTACAATCGTTGTTTTTGCTTTTACATTATTGGGCATAATTGCTAAACATTGTTAATTTTCGGATTTTTCACTCTTCCTGACCTTGTTGCCTTGCGCAGAGCATAACTAGAGTTACAGATATCGGATTTTGGTGATCTTGCTGTCCCTAGAAAGATAAGGAAGGGACCTACAATTTCAGGTGCACAAGGATTGTCAAATTATTCAAAAATCAAGGCTAAATTGGGTCCCGAGTTCTCTTGCGCGGATGAGTGCGCAGTCCATGATATTCCTTCACTTAAATGGGCCTAACTTACTAATCTTAAGCCCAATTAAGGCATGTGATACCTTGTTGGAAAGCTTGTTCAGAGGCCCTTAATCTGGTCTAGAGTTAGGTCAGGATTAATAAGTAAAAATAGCAGTTTACAGCCGCACAAGCCAGAGAGAGACTGAAATTAGACAACTTTTACAATCATTGTTTTTGGTTTTACATTATTGGGCTTAATTGGGCTTAATTGCTAAACATTGTTAATTTTTGGATTTTTCACTCTTCCTGACCTTGTTGCCTTGCGCAGAGCATAACTAGAGCTACAGATTTCGGATTTTGGTGATCTTGTTGTCCCTAGAAAGATAAGGAAGGCAACTTTTACAATCATTATTTTTGGTTTTACATTATCGGGCTAAATTAGACTTAATTGCTAAACATAGTTAATTTTCGGATTTTTCGCTCATCCAGTCTTGTTGCCATGCGCAGAGTATAACTATAGCTACAGATATCCGATTTTGGTGATCTTGCTGTCCCTAGAAAGATAAGGAAGAGACCTACAATTTCAGGTGACCTACATATGATACCTTGTTGGAAAGCTTATTCAGAGGCTCTTAATTTGGTCTAGGGTTAGGTCAGGATTAATAAACAAAAATAGCAGTTTACAGCCGCACAAGCCAGAGAGAGACGAAAATTAGACAACTTTTACAATCATTGTTTTTGCTTTTACATTATTGGGCATAATTGCTAAACATTGTAAATTTTCGGGTTTTTCACTCTTCCTGACCTTGTTGCCATGCGCATAGTATAACTAGAGCTACAAATATCGGATTTTGGTGATCTTGCTGTCCCTAGAAAGATAAGGAAGAGACCTACAATGTCAGGTGTCACAAGAATTATCAAATTAGACCAAAATCAAGGCTAAATTGGGTCCCGAGTTCTCTGGCGCGGATCAGTGCGCAGTCCATGATGTTCCTTCACTTAAATGGGCCTAACTTACTCATCTTAAGCCCAATTAAGGCATATGATACCTTGTTGGAAAGCTTATTCAGAGGCCCTTAATTTGGTCTAGGGTTAGGTCAGGATTAATAAGCAAAAATAGTAGTTTAAAGCCGCACAAGCCAGAGAGAGACGGAAATTTGACAACTTTTACAATCATTGTTTTTGCTTTTACAATATTGGGCTTAATTGGGCTTAATTGCTAAACATTGTTAATTTTCGGATTTTTCACTCTTCCTGACCTTGTTACCTTGTGCAGAGCATAACTAGAGCTACAGATATCGGATTTTGATGATCTTACTGTCCCTAGAAAGATAAGGCAGGGACCTAAAATTTCAGGTTCACAAGAATTGTCAAATTATTCCAAAATCAAGGCTAAATTGGGTCCCGAGTTCTCTGGCGCAGATCAGTGCGCAGTCCATGATATTCCTTCACTTAAATGGGCCTAACTTACTAATCTTAAGCCCAATTAAGGCATGTGATACCTTGTTGGAAAGCTTATTTAGAGGCCCTTAATCTGGTCTAGGGTTAGGTCAGGATTAATAAGAAAAAATAACAGTTTACAGCCACACAAGCCAGAGAGAGACTGAAATTAGACAACTTTTACAATCAATGTTTTTGGTTTTACATTATTGGGCTTAATTGCTAAACATTGTTAATTTTCGGATTTTTCACTCATCCCAGTCTTGTGGCCATGCGCAGATTATAACTAGAGCTACAGATATCGGATTTTGGTGATCTTGCTGTCCCTTGAAAGATAAGGAATAGACCTCTAATGTCAGGATTCACAACAATTGTCAAATTAGACCAAAATCAAGGCTAAATTGGGTCCCGAGTTCTCTGGCGCGGATCAGTGCACAGTCCATGATGTTCCTTCACTTAAATTGGCCTAACTTACTCATCTTAAGCCCAATTAAGGCATATGATACCTTGTTGGAAACCTTATTCAAAGGCCCTTAATTTGGTCTAGGGTTAGGTCAGGATTAATAAGTGAAAATAGCAGTTTACAGCCGCACAAACCAGAGAGAGAGGGAAATTAGACAACTTTTACAATCATTGTTTTTGCTTTTACATTATTGGGCATAATTGCTAAACATTGTTAATTTTCGGATTTTTCCCTCTTCCTGACCTTGTTGCCTTGCTCAGAGCATAACTTGAGCTACAGATTTCGGATTTTGGTGATCTTGCTGTCCTTAGAAAGATAAGGAAGAGACCAACAATATCAGGTGCCACAATAATTGTCAAATTAGACCAAAATCAAGGCTAAATTGGGTCCCGAGTACTCTGGTGCGGATTAGTGCGCAGTCCATGATGTTCCTTCACTAAAATGGGCCTAAGTTACTTATCGTAAGCCCAATTAAGTCATATGATACCTTGATAGAAAGCTTATAGATTGGCCCTTAATTTGGTCTAGGGTTTGGTTAGGATTAATAAGCAAAAATAGCAGTTTACAGCCGCACAAGCCAGAGAAAGACGGAAATTAGACAACTTTTACAATCATTGTTTTTGCTTTTACATTATCGGGCTTAATTGCTAAACATTGTTAATTTTCGGATTTTTCACTCATCCTGACTTGTTGCCTTGCGCAGAGAAAAACTAGAGCTACAGATTTTGGATTTTGGTGATCTTGCTGTCCCTAGAAAGATAAGGAAGAGACCAACAATTTCAGTTTTCACAATAATTGTCAAATTAGACCAAAATAAAGGTTAAATTGGGTCCCGAGTACTCTGGCTCGGATCAGTGCGCAGTCCATGATGTTCCTTCACTTAAATGGGCCTAACTTACTCATCTTAAGCCCAATTAAGGCATATGATACCTTGTTGGAAAGCTTATTCAGAGGCCCTTAATTTGGTCTAGGGTTATGTCAGCATTAGTAAGCATAAATAGAAGTTTACGGCCGCACATGCCAGAGAGAGACAGAAATTAGACAACTTTTACAATCATTAATTTGGCTTTTTATATTATTGGGCTTAATTGCTAAACATTGTTAATTTTTGGATTTTTCACTCATCCTGACCTGGTTGCCTTGCGCAGAGCATAACTAGAGCTACAGATATCGGATTTTGGTGATTTTGCTGTCCGTAGAAAGATAAGGAAGAGACCTACAATTTCAGGTTTCACAAGAATTGTCAAATTGGGCAAAAATCAAGGCTAAATTGGGTCCCGAGTTCTCTGGCGCGGATCAGTGCGCAGCCCATGATGTTCCTTCACTTAAATGGGCCTAACTTACTCATCTTAAGCCCAATTATGGCATATGATACCTTGTTGGAATGCTTATTCAGAGGCAATTAATTTGCTCTAGGGTTAGGTCAGGAATAATAAGTGAAAATAGCAGTTTACAGCCGCACAAACCAGAGAGAGATGAAAATTAGACAACTTTTACAATCATTGTTTTTGCTTTTACATTATTGGGCATAATTGCTAAACATTGTTAATTTTCGGATTTTTCACTCTTCCTGACCTTGTTGCCTTGCGCAGAGCATAACTAGAGATACAGATTTCGGATTTTAGTGATCTTGCTGTCCCTAGAAAGATAAGGAAGAGACCAACAATTTCAGGTTTCACAAAAACTGTCAAATTAGACCAAAATCTAGGCTAAATTGGGCCCCGAGTACTCTGGTGCGGATCAGTACGCAGTCCATGATGTTCCTTCACTTAAATGGGCCTAACTTACTCTTTTTAAGCCCAATTAAGGCATATGATACCTTGTTGGAAAGCTTATTAAGAGGCCCTTAATTTGTTTTAGGGTTAGGTTAGGATTAATAAGAATAAATAGCAGTTCACAGCCCAATTAAGGCATATGATACCTTGTTAGAAAGCTTATAGATTGGCCCTTAATTTGGTCTAGGGTTTGGTTAGGATTAATAAGCACAAATAGCAGTTTACAGCCGCACAAGCCAGAGAGAGACGGAAATTAGACAACTTTTACAATCATTGTTTTTGCTTTTACATTATCGGGCTTAATTGCTAAGCATTGTTAATTTTCGGATTTTTCACTCATCCTGACTTGTTGCCTTGCGCAGAGCAAAACTAGAGCTACAGATTTCGGATTTTGGTGATCTTGCTGTCCCTAGAAAGATAAGGAAGAGACCAACAATTTCAGGTTTCACAATAATTGTCAAATTAGACCAAAATCAAGGCTAAATTGGGTCCCGAGTACTCTGGCTCGGATCAGTGCGCAGTCCATGATGTTCCTTCACTTCAATGGGCCTAACTTACTCATCTTAAGCCCAATTAAGGCATATGATACCTTGTTGGAAAGCTTATTCAGAGGCCCTTAATTTGGTCTAGGGTTAGGTCAGCATTAATAAGCATAAATTGCAGTTTACGGCCGCACAAGCCAGAGAGAGACGAAAATTAAACAACTTTTACAATCATTAATTTTGCTTTTTATATTATTGGGCTTAATTGCTAAACATTGTTAATTTTTGGATTTTTCACTCATCCTAACCTGGTTGCCTTGCGCAGAGCATAACTAGAGCTACAGATATCGGATTTTGGTGATCTTGCTGTCCCTAGAAAGATAAGGAAGAGACCTACAATTTCAGGTTTCACAAGAATTGTCAAATTGGGCAAAAATCAAGGCTAAATTGGTTCCCGAGTTCTCTGGCGCGGATCGGCATGCAGCCCATGATGTTCCTTCACTTAAATGGGCCTAACTTACTCATCTTAAGCCCAATTAAGGCATATGATACCTTGTTGGAAAGCTTATTCAGAGGCACTTAATTTGCTCTAGGGTTAGGTCAGGATTAATAAGCATAAATAGCAGTTTACAGCCGCACAAGCTAGAGAGAGACGGAAATTAGACAACTTTTACAATCATTGTTTTTGGTTTTACATTATTGGGCTTAATTAGGCTTAATTGCTAAACATTGTTAATTTTCGGATTTTTCACTCTTCCTGACCTTGTTGCCTTGCACAGAGCATAACTAGAGCTACAGATTTCGAATTTTGGTGATCTTGCTGTCCCTAGAAAGATAAGGAAGAGACCAACAATTTCAGGTTCCACAATAATTGTCAAATTAGACCAAAATCAAGGCTAAATTGGGTCCCCGAGTACTCTGGCTCGGATCAGTGTGCAGTCCATGATGTTCCTTCACTTAAATGGGCCTAACTTACTCATCTTAAGCCCAATTAAGGCATATGATACCTTGTTGGAAAGCTTATTCAGAGGCCCTTAATTTGGTCTAGTGTTAGGTCAGCATTAATAAGCATAAATAGCAGTTTACGGCCGCACAAGCCAGAGAGAGACGGAAATTAGACAACTTTTACAATCATTAATTTTGCTTTTTATATTATTGGGCTTAATTGCTAAATGTTGTTAATTTTTGGATTTTTCACTCATCCTGACCTGGTTGCCTTTGCGCAGAGCATAACTAGAGATACGATATCGGATTTTGGTGTTCTTCTTGTCCCTAGAAAGATAAAGAAGAGACCCATAATTTCATATTTCCAAAGAATTATCAAATTAGGCCAAAATCAAGGCTAAATTGGGTCCCTAGTTCTTCAGGCGCGGATCGTCTGTGCATCCAAGATATTCCTTCACTTAAATGGGCCTAACTTACTAATCTTAAGCCCAATTAAGGCATATTATACCTTGTTGGAAAGCTTATTCAGAGGCCCTTAATTTGGTCTAGGGTTAGGTCAGGATTAATAAGTGAAAATAGCAGTTTACAGCCGCACAAACCAGAGAGAGAGGGAAATTAGACAACTTTTACAATCATTGTTTTTGCTTTTACATTATTAGGCATAATTGCTAAACATTGTTAATTTTCGGATTTTTCACTCTTCCTGACCTTGTTGCCTTGCTCAGAGCATAACTTGAGCTACAGATTTCGGATTTTGGTGATCTTGCTGTCCTTAGAAAGATAAGGAAGAGACCAACAATTTCAGGTTTCACAATAATTGTCAAATTAGACCAAAATGAAGGCTAAATTGGGTCCCGAGTACTCTGGTGCGGATTAGTGCGCAGTCCATGATGTTCCTTCACTAAAATGGGCCTAAGTTACATATCGTAAGCCCAATTAAGTCATATGATACCTTGTTAGAAAGCTTATAGATTGGCCCTTAATTTGGTCTAGGGTTTGGTTAGGATTAATAAGCACAAATAGCAGTTTACAGCCGCACAAGCCAGAGAAAGACGGAAATTAGACAACTTTTACAATCATTGTTTTTGCTTTTACATTATCGGGCTTAATTGCTAAACATTGTTAATTTTCGGATTTTTCACTCATCCTGACTTGTTGCCTTGCGCAGAGAAAAACTAGAGCTACAGATTTTGGATTTTGGTGATCTTGCTGTCCCTAGAAAGATAAGGAAGAGACCAACAATTTCAGTTTTCACAACAATTGTCAAATTAGACCAAAATAAAGGCTAAATTGGGTCCCGAGTACTCTGGCTCGGATCAGTGCGCAGTCCATGATGTTCCTTCACTTAAATGGGCCTAACTTACTCATCTTAAGCCCAATTAAGGCATATGATACCTTGTTGGAAAGCTTATTCAGAGGCCCTTAATTTGGTCTAGGGTTATGTCAGCATTAGTAAGCATAAATAGCAGTTTATGGCCGCACAAGCCAGAGAGAGACAGAAATTAGACAACTTTTACAATCATTAATTTGGCTTTTTATATTATTGGGCTTAATTGCTAAACATTGTTAATTTTTGGATTTTTCACTCATCCTGACCTGGTTGCCTTGCGCAGAGCATAACTAGAGCTACAGATATCGGATTTTGGTGATTTTGCTGTCCCTAGAAAGATAAGGAAGAGACCTACAATTTCAGATTTCAAAAGAATTGTCAAATTGGGCAAAAATCAAGGCTAAATTGGGTCCCGAGTTCTCTGGCGCGGATCAGTGCGCAGCCCATGATGTTCCTTCACTTAAATGGGCCTAACTTACTCATCTTAAGCCCAATTATGGCATATGATACCTTGTTGGAATGCTTATTCAGAGGCAATTAATTTGCTCTAGGGTTAGGTCAGGAATAATAAGTGAAAATAGCAGTTTACAGCCGCACAAACCAGAGAGAGACGAAAATTAGACAACTTTTACAATCATTGTTTTTGCTTTTACATTATTGGGCATAATTGCTAAACATTGTTAATTTTCGGATTTTTCACTCTTCCTGACCTTGTTGCCTTGCGCAGAGCATAACTAGAGATACAGATTTCGGATTTTAGTGATCTTGCTGTCCCTAGAAAGATAAGGAAGAGACCAACAATTTCAGGTTTCACAATAACTGTCAAATTAGACCAAAATCTAGGCTAAATTGGGTCCCGAGTACTGCAGTGCGGATCGGCTGCGATCCATGATGTTCCTTCACTTAAATGGGCCTAACTTACTTTTTTTAAGCCTAATTAAGGCATATGATACCTTGTTGGAAAGCTTATTAAGAGGCCCTTAATTTGTTTTAGGGTTAGGTTAGGATTAATAAGAATAAATAGCAGTTCACAGCCCAATTAAGGCATATGATACCTTGTTAGAAAGCTTATAGATTGGCCCTTAATTTGGTCTAGGGTTTGGTTAGGATTAATAAGCACAAATAGCAGTTTACAGCCGCACAAGCCAGAGAGAGACGGAAATTAGACAACTTTTACAATCATTGTTTTTGCTTTTACATTATCGGGCTTAATTGCTAAGCATTGTAAATTTTCGGATTTTTCACTCATCCTGACTTGTTGCCTTGCGCAGAGCAAAACTAGAGCTACAGATTTCGGATTTTGGTGATCTTGCTGTCCCTAGAAAGATAAGGAAGAGACCAACAATTTCAGGTTTCACAACAATTGTCAAATTAGACCAAAATCAAGGCTAAATTGGGTACCGAGTACTCTGGCTCGGATCAGTGCGCAGTCCATGATGTTCCTTCACTTCAATGGGCCTAACTTACTCATCTTAAGCCCAATTAAGGCATATGATACCTTGTTGGAAAGCTTATTCAGAGGCCCTTAATTTGGTCTAGGGTTAGGTCAGCATTAATAAGCATAAATTGCAGTTTACGGCCGCACAAGCCAGAGAGAGACGAAAATTAAACAACTTTTACAATCATTAATTTTGCTTTTTATATTATTGGGCTTAATTGCTAAACATTGTTAATTTTTGGATTTTTCACTCATCCTAACCTGGTTGCCTTGCGCAGAGCATAACTGGAGCTACAGATATCGGATTTTGGTGATCTTGCTGTCCCTAGAAAGATAAGGAAGAGACCTACAATTTCAGGATTCACAAGAATTGTCAAATTGGGCAAAAATCAAGGCTAAATTGGTTCCCGAGTTCTCTGGCGCGGATCAGTGCGCAGCCCATGATGTTCCTTCACTTAAATGGGCCTAACTTACTCATCTTAAGCCCAATTAAGGCATATGATACCTTGTTGGAAAGCTTATTCAGAGGCACTTAATTTGCTCTAGGGTTAGGTCAGGATTAATAAGCATAAATAGCAGTTTACAGCCGCACAAGCTAGAGAGAGACGGAAATTAGACAACTTTTACAATCATTGTTTTTGGTTTTACATTATTGGGCTTAATTAGGCTTAATTGCTAAACATTGTTAATTTTCGGATTTTTCACTCTTCCTGACCTTGTTGCCTTGCACAGAGCATAACTAGAGCTACAGATTTCGAATTTTGGTGATCTTGCTGTCCCTAGAAAGATAAGGAAGAGACCAACAATTTCAGGTTCCACAATAATTGTCAAATTAGACCAAAATCAAGGCTAAATTGGGTCCCGAGTACTCTGGCTCGGATCAGTGTGCAGTCCATGATGTTCCTTCACTTAAATGGGCCTAACTTACTCATCTTAAGCCCAATTAAGGCATATGATACCTTGTTGGAAAGCTTATTCAGAGGCCCTTAATTTGGTCTAGTGTTAGGTCAGCATTAATAAGCATAAATAGCAGTTTACGGCCGCACAAGCCAGAGAGAGACGGAAATTAGACAACTTTTACAATCATTAATTTTGCTTTTTATATTATTGGGCTTAATTGCTAAATGTTGTTAATTTTTGGATTTTTCACTCATCCTGACCTGGTTGCCTTGCGCAGAGCATAACTAGAGATACAGATATCGGATTTTGGTGTTCTTGCTGTCCCTAGAAAGATAAAGAAGAGACCCATAATTTCATATTTCCAAAGAATTATCAAATTAGGCCAAAATCAAGGCTAAATTGGGTCCCTAGTTCTCTGGCGCGGATCAGTGCGCAGTCCAAGATATTCCTTCACTTAAATGGGCCTAACTTACTAATCTTAAGCCCAATTAAGGCATATTATACCTTGTTGGAAAGCTTATTCAGAGGCCCTTAATTTGGTCTAGGGTTAGGTCAGGATTAATAAGTGAAAATAGCAGTTTACAGCCGCACAAACCAGAGAGAGAGGGAAATTAGACAACTTTTACAATCATTGTTTTTGCTTTTACATTATTGGGCATAATTGCTAAACATTGTTAATTTTCGGATTTTTCACTCTTCTTGACCTTGTTGCCTTGCTCAGAGCATAACTTGAGCTACAGATTTCGGATTTTGGTGATCTTGCTGTCCTTAGAAAGATAAGGAAGAGACCAACAATTTCAGGTTTCACAATAATTGTCAAATTAGACCAAAATGAAGGCTAAATTGGGTCCCGAGTACTCTGGTGCGGATTAGTGCGCAGTCCATGATGTTCCTTCACTAAAATGGGCCTAAGTTACTTATCGTAAGCCCAATTAAGTCATATGATACCTTGTTAGAAAGCTTATAGATTGGCCCTTAATTTGGTCTAGGGTTTGGTTAGGATTAATAAGCACAAATAGCAGTTTACAGCCGCACAAGCCAGAGAAAGACGGAAATTAGACAACTTTTACAATCATTGTTTTTGCTTTTACATTATCGGGCTTAATTGCTAAACATTGTTAATTTTCGGATTTTTCACTCATCCTGACTTGTTGCCTTGCGCAGAGAAAAACTAGAGCTACAGATTTTGGATTTTGGTGATCTTGCTGTCCCTAGAAAGATAAGGAAGAGACCAACAATTTCAGTTTTCACAATAATTGTCAAATTAGACCAAAATAAAGGCTAAATTGGGTCCCGAGTACTCTGGCTCGGATCAGTGCGCAGTCCATGATGTTCCTTCACTTAAATGGGCCTAACTTACTCATCTTAAGCCCAATTAAGGCATATGATACCTTGTTGGAAAGCTTATTCAGAGGCCCTTAATTTGGTCTAGGGTTATGTCAGCATTAGTAAGCATAAATAGCAGTTTACGGCCGCACAAGCCAGAGAGAGACAGAAATTAGACAACTTTTACAATCATTAATTTGGCTTTTTATATTATTGGGCTTAATTGCTAAACATTGTTAATTTTTGGATTTTTCACTCATCCTGACCTGGTTGCCTTGCGCAGAGCATAACTAGAGCTACAGATATCGGATTTTGGTGATTTTGCTGTCCCTAGAAAGATAAGGAAGAGACCTACAATTTCAGGTTTCAAAAGAATTGTCAAATTGGGCAAAAATCAAGGCTAAATTGGGTCCCGAGTTCTCTGGCGCGGATCAGTGCGCAGCCCATGATGTTCCTTCACTTAAATGGGCCTAACTTACTCATCTTAAGCCCAATTATGGCATATGATACCTTGTTGGAATGCTTATTCAGAGGCAATTAATTTGCTCTAGGGTTAGGTCAGGAATAATAAGTGAAAATAGCAGTTTACAGCCGCACAAACCAGAGAGAGACGAAAATTAGACAACTTTTACAATCATTGTTTTTGCTTTTACATTATTGGGCATAATTGCTAAACATTGTTAATTTTCGGATTTTTCACTCTTCCTGACCTTGTTGCCTTGCGCAGAGCATAACTAGAGATACAGATTTCGGATTTTAGTGATCTTGCTGTCCCTAGAAAGATAAGGAAGAGACCAACAATTTCAGGTTTCACAATAACTGTCAAATTAGACCAAAATCTAGGCTAAATTGGGTCCCGAGTACTCTGGTGCGGATCAGTGCGCAGTCCATGATGTTCCTTCACTTAAATGGGCCTAACTTACTTTTTTTAAGCCTAATTAAGGCATATGATACCTTGTTGGAAAGCTTATTAAGAGGCCCTTAATTTGTTTTAGGGTTAGGTTAGGATTAATAAGAATAAATAGCAGTTCACAGCCCAATTAAGGCATATGATACCTTGTTAGAAAGCTTATAGATTGGCCCTTAATTTGGTCTAGGGTTTGGTTAGGATTAATAAGCAGAAATAGCAGTTTACAGCCGCACAAGCCAGAGAGAGACGGAAATTAGACAACTTTTACAATCATTGTTTTTGCTTTTACATTATCGGGCTTAATTGCTAAGCATTGTTAATTTTCGGATTTTTCACTCATCCTGACTTGTTGCCTTGCGCAGAGCAAAACTAGAGCTACAGATTTCGGATTTTGGTGATCTTGCTGTCCCTAGAAAGATAAGGAAGAGACCAACAATTTCAGGTTTCACAATAATTGTCAAATTAGACCAAAATCAAGGCTAAATTGGGTCCCGAGTACTCTGGCTCGGATCAGTGCGCAGTCCATGATGTTCCTTCACTTCAATGGGCCTAACTTACTCATCTTAAGCCCAATTAAGGCATATGATACCTTGTTGGAAAGCTTATTCAGAGGCCCTTAATTTGGTCTAGGGTTAGGTCAGCATTAATAAGCATAAATTGCAGTTTACGGCCGCACAAGCCAGAGAGAGACGAAAATTAGACAACTTTTACAATCATTAATTTTGCTTTTTATATTATTGGGCTTAATTGCTAAACATTGTTAATTTTTGGATTTTTCACTCATCCTAACCTAGTTGCCTTGCGCAGAGCATAACTAGAGCTACAGATATCGGATTTTGGTGATCTTGCTGTCCCTAGAAAGATAAGGAAGAGACCTACAATTTCAGGTGTCACAAGAATTGTCAAATTGGGCAAAAATCAAGGCTAAATTGGTTCCCGAGTTCTCTGGCGCGGATCAGTGCGCAGCCCATGATGTTCCTTCGCTTAAATGGGCCTAACTTACTCATCTTAAGCCCAATTAAGGCATATGATACCTTGTTGGAAAGCTTATTCAGAGGCACTTAATTTGCTCTAGGGTTAGGTCAGGATTAATAAGAATAAATAGAAGTTTACAGCCGCACAAGCTAGAGAGAGAAGGAAATTAGACAACTTTTACAATCATTGTTTTTGGTTTTACATTATTGGGCTTAATTAGGCTTAATTGCTAAACATTGTTAATTTTCGGATTTTTCACTCTTCCTGACCTTGTTGCCTTGCACAGAGCATAACTAGAGCTACAGATTTCGAATTTTGGTGATTTTGCTGTCCCTAGAAAGATAAGGAAGAGACCAACAATTTCAGGTTCCACAATAATTGTCAAATTAGACCAAAATCAAGGCTAAATTGGGTCCCGAGTACTCTGGCTCGGATCAGTGTGCAGTCCATGATGTTCCTTCACTTAAATGGGCCTAACTTACTCATCTTAAGCCCAATTAAGGCATATGATACCTTGTTGGAAAGCTTATTCAGAGGCCCTTAATTTGGTCTAGTGTTAGGTCAGCATTAATAAGCATAAATAGCAGTTTACGGCCGAACAAGCCAGAGAGAGACGAAAATTAGACAACTTTTACAATCATTAATTTTGCTTTTTATATTAATGGGCTTAATTGCTAAACGTTGTTAATTTTTGGATTTTTCACTCATCCTGACCTGGTTGCCTTGCGCAGAGCAAAACTAGAGCTACAGATATCGGATTTTGGTGTTCTTGCTGTCCCTAGAAAGATAAAGAAGAGACCCATAATTTCATATTTCCAAAGATTTATCAAATTAGGCCAAAATCAAGGCTAAATTGGGTCCCTAGTTCTCTGGCGCGGATCAGTGCGCAGTCCAAGATATTCCTTCACTTAAATGGGCCTAACTTACTAATCTTAAGCCCAATTAAGGCATATTATACCTTGTTGGAAAGCTTATTCAGAGGCCCATAATTTGGTCTAGGGTTAGGTTGGGATTAAAAAGCATAAATAGCAGTTTACAGCCGCACAATCTAGAGAGAGAAGGAAATTAGACAACTTTTACAATCATTGTTTTTGGATTTACATTATTGGGCTTAATTGCTAAACATTGTTAATTTTCGGATTTTTCACTATTCAGGACCTTGTTGCCTTGCACAGAGCTTAACTAGAACTACAGATTTCGGATTTTGGTGATCTTGCTGTCCCTAGAAAGATAAGGAAGAGACCTACAATTTCAGGTTTCACAAGAATTGTCAAATTAGGCAAAAATCCAGGCTAAATTGGGTCCCGAGTTCTCTGGCGCGGATTAGTGCACAGCCCATGATGTTCCTTCACTTAAATGGGCCTAAGTTACTCATCTTAAGCCCAATTAAGTCATATGATACCTTGTTGGAAAGTTTATTCAGAGGCCCTTAATTTGGTCAAGGGTTAGGTCAGGATTAATAAGCAAAAATTGCAGTTTACAGCCGCACAAGCCAGAGAGAGACGGAAATTAGACAACTTTTACAATCATTGTTTTTGCTTTTACATTATTGGGCATAATTGCTAAACATTGTTAATTTTCGGATTTCTCACTCTTCCTGACCTTGTTACCTTGTGCAGAGCATAACTAGAGCTACAGATATCGGATTTTGATGATCTTGGTGTCCATAGAAAGATAAGGAAGGGACCTACAATTTCAGGTTCACAAGAATTGTCTAACTATTCCAAAATCAAGGCTAAATTGGGTCCCGAGTTCTCTGGCGCGGATCAGTGCGCAGGCCATGATATTCCTTCACTTAAATGGGACTAACTTACTATACTTAAGCCCAATTAAGGCTTATGATACCTTGTTGGAAAGCTTATTCAGAGGCCCTTAATTTGGTCTAGGGTCAGGTCGGGATTAATAAGCATAAATAGCAGTTTACAGCCGCCCAAGCTAGAGAGAGAAGGAAATTAGACAACTTTAACAATCATTGTTTTTGGTTTTACATTATTGGGCTTATTTGGGCTTAATAGCTAAACATTGTTAATTTTCGGATTTTTCACATATCCCGACCTTGTTGCCATGCGCAGAGTATAACTAGAGCTACAGATATCGGATTTTGGTGATCTTGCTGTCCCTAGAAAGATAAGGAAGAGACCTACAATGTCAGGTTTTACAAGAATTGTCAAATTAGACCAAAATCAAGGCTTAATTGGGTCCCGAGTTCTCTGCCGCGGATCAGTGCGAAGTCCATGATGTTCCTTCACTTAAATGGGCCTAACTTACTCATCTTAAGCCCAATTAAGGCATATGATACCTTGTTGGAAAGTTTATTCAGAGGCCCTTAATTTGGTCTAGGGTTAGGTCGGGATTAAAAGCATAAATAGCAGTTTACAGCCACACAAGCTAGAGAGAGAAGGAAATTAGACAACTTTTATAATCATTGTTTTGGGTTTTACATTATTTGGCTTAATTGCTAAACATTGTTAATATTCGGATTTTGCACTCATCCTGACCTTGTTGCCATGCGCAGAGTATAACTAGAGCTACAGATATCGGATTTTGGTGATCTTGCTGTCCCTAGAAAGATAAGGAAGAGACCTACAATGTCAGGTTTCACAAGAATTGTCAAATTAGACCAAAATCAAGGCTAAATTGGATCCCGAGTTCTCTGGCTCGAATCAGTGCGCAGGCCATGATTTTCCTTCACTTAAATGGGCCTAACTTACTCATCTTAAGCCCAATTAAGGCATACGATACCTTGTTGGAAAGCTTATTCAGAGGCCCTTAATTTGGTCTAGGGTTAGGTCGGGATTAAAAAGCATAAATAGCAGTTTACAGCCGCACAAGCCAGAGAGAGACGGAAATTAGACAACTATTACAATCATTGTTTTTGCTTTTACATTATTGGGCATAATTGCTAAACATTGTTAATTTTCGGATTTTTCACTCATCCCAACCTTGTTGCCATGCGCAGAGTGTAACTAGAGCTACAAATATCAGATTTTGGTGATCTTGCTGTCCCAAGAAAGATAAAGAAGCGACCTACAATGTCAGGTTTCACAATAAGTTTCAAATTAAACCAAAATCAAGGCTAAATTAGGTCCCGAGTTCTCTGGCGCGGATCAGTGCGAAGTCCTTGATGTTCCTTCACTTCAATGGGCCTAACTTACTAATCTTAAGCCCAATTAAGGCATATGATACCTTGTTGGAAAGCTTATTCAGAGGCCCTTAATTTGGTCTATGGTTAGGTTGGGATTAAAAAGCATAAATAGCAGTCTACAATCGCACAAGCTAGAGAGTGAAGGAAATTAGTAAACTTTTACAATCATTGTTTTTGGTTTTACATTATTGGGCTTAATTGGGCTAAATTGCTAAACATTATTAATTTTCGGATTTTTCACTCATCCCGACCTTGTTGCCATGCGCAGAGTATAACTAGAGCTACAGATATCGGATTTTGGTGATCATACTGTCCCTAGAAAGATAAGGAAGAGGCCTACAATGTCAAGTTTCACAAGAATTGTCAAATTAGACCAAAATCAAGGCTAAATTGGGTCCCGAGTTCTCGGACGCGGATCAGTACGCAGTCCATGATGTTCCTTCACTTAAATGGGCCTAACTTACTAATCTTAAGCCCAATTAAGGCATATGATACCTTGGTGGAAAGCTTATTCAGAGGCCCTTAATTTGGTCTAGGGTTAGGTCGGGATTAAAAAGCATAAATAGCAGTCTACAGCCGCACAAGCTAGAGAGTGAAGGAAATTAGACAACTTTTACAATCATTGTTTTTGGTTTTACATTATTGGGCTTAATTGCTAAACATTGTTAATTTTCGGATTTTTCACTCATCCCGACTTTGTTGCCATGCGCAGAGTATAACTAGAGCTATAGATATCGGATTTTGGTGATCTTGCTGTCCCTAGAAAGATAAGGAAGACACCTACAATGTCAGGTTTCACAAGAATTGTCAAATTAGACCAAAATCAAGGCTAAATTGGGTCCCGAGTACTCGGGCACGGATCAGTGTGCAGTCCATGATGTTCCTTCACTTAAATGGGCCTAACTTACTCATCTTAAGCCCAATTAAGGCATATGATACCTTGTTGGAAAGCTTATTCAGAGGCCCTTAATTTGATCTAGGGTTAGGTCAGGATTAATAAGCAAAAATAGCAGTTTACAGCCGCACAAGCCAGAGAGAGACGGAAATTAGACAACTTTTACAATCATTGTTTTTGCTTTTACATTATTGGGCATAATTGCTAAACATTGTTAATTTTCGGATTTTTCACTCTTCCTGACCTTGTTGCCTTGTGCAGAGCATAACTAGAGCTACAGATATCGGATTTTGATGATCTGGATGTCCCTAGAAAGATAAGGAAGGGACCTACAATTTCAGGTTCACAAGAATTGTCAAATTATTCCAAAATCAAGGCTAAATTGGGTCCCAAGTTCTCTGGCGCGGATCAGTGCGCAGTCCATGATATTTCTTCACTTAAATGGGCCTAACTTACTAATATTAAGCCCAATTAAGGCATATGATACCTTTTTGGAAAGCTTATTCAGAGGCACTTAATTTGGTCTAGGGTTATGTTGGGATTAAAAAGCATAAATAGCAGTTTACAGCCGCACAAGCTAGAGAGAGAAGGAAATTAGATAACTTTTACAATCATTGTTTTTGGTTTTACATTATTGGGCTTAATTGGACTTAATTGCTAAACATAGTTAATTTCCGGATTTTTCACTCATCCCAGTCTTGTTGCCATGCGCAGAGTATAACTTGAGCTGCAGATATCGGATTTTGGTGATCTTGCTGTCCCTAGAAAGATAAGGAAGAGACCTACAATGTTAGGTTTCACAAGAATTGTCAAATTAGACCAAAATCAAGGCTAAATTGGGTCCCGAGTTCTCTGGCGCGGATCAGAGCGCAGTCCATGATGTTCCTTCACTTAAATGGGTCTAACTTACTCATCTTAAGCCCAATTAAGGCTTATGATACCTTGTTAGAAAGCTTATTCAGAGGCCCTTAATTTGGTCTATGGTTAGGTCAGGATTAATAAGCAAAAAAAGCAGTTTGCAGCCGCACAAGCCAGAGAGAGACTGAAATTAGACATCTTTTACAATCATTGTTTTTGCTTTACATTATTGGGCATAATTGCTAAACATTGTTAATTTTCGGATTTTTCACTCTTCCTGACCTTGTTGCCGTGCGCAGAGCATAACTAGAGCTACATATATCGGATTTTGGTGATCTTGCTGTCCCTTGAAAGATAAGGAAGGGACCTACAATTTCAGGTTCTCAAGAATTGTCAAATTATTCCAAAATCAAGGCTAAATTGGGTCCCGAGTTCTCTGGCGCGGATCAGTGCGCAGTCCATGATATTCCTTCACTTAAATGGGCCTAACTTACTAATCTTAAGCCCAATTAAGGCATATGATACCTTGTTGGAAAGCTTATTCAGAGGCCCTTAATTTGCTCTAGGGTTAGGTCAGGATTAATAAGCAAAAATAGCAGTTTACAGCCGCACAAGCCAGAGAGAGACGGAAATTAGACAACTTTTAGAATCATTGTTTTTGGTTTTACATTATTGGGCTTAATTGGGCTTAATTGCTAAACATTGTTAATTTTCGGATTTTTCACTCATCCCGACCGTGGTGCCATGCGCAGAGTATAACTTAAGCTACAGATATTGGATTTTGGTGATCTTGCTGTCCCTAGAAAGATAAGGATGAGACCTACAATGTCAGGTGTCAAAAGAATTGTCAAATAGGCCAAAATCAAGGCTAAATAGGGTCCCGAGTTCTCTGGCGCGGATCAGTGCGCAGTCCATGATGTTCCTTCCCTTAAATGGGCCTAACTTACTCATCTTAAGCCCAATCAAGGCATATGATACCTTGTTGGAATGCTTATTCAGAGGCCCTTAATTTGGTCTAGGGTTAGGTCAGGATTAATAAATGTAAATAGCAGTTTACAGCCGCACAAGCCAGAGACAGACGGAAATTAGACAACTTTTACAATCATTGCTTTTGCTTTTATATTATTGGGCTTAATTGCTAAACATTGTTATTTTTCGGATTTTTCACTCATCCTAACTTTGTTGCCTTGCGCAGAGCATAACTAGAGCTAGAGATATCGGATTTTGGTGATCTTGCTGTCCCTAGAAAGATAAGGAAGAGTCCTACATTGTCAGGTTTCACAAGAATTGTCAAATTACACCAAAATCAAGGCTAAATTGTGTCCCGAGTTCTTTGGCGCGGATCAGTGCGCAGTCCATGATGTTCCTTCACTTAAATGGGCCTAACCTACTCATCTTAAGCCCAATTATGGCATATGATACCTTGTTGGAATGCTTATTCAGAGGCCCTTAATTTGGTCTAGGGTTAGGTCGGGATTAATAAGCATAAATAGCAGTTTACAGCCGCACAAGCCAGAGAGAGATAGAAATTAGACAACTTTTACAATCAACATTTTTGCTTTTATATTATTGGGCTAAATTGTTAAATATTGTTAATTTTCGGAATTTTCACTCATCCTGACTTTGTTGCCTTGCGCAGATCATAACTATAGCTACAGATATCGGATTTTGGTGATCTTGCTGTCCCTAGAAAGATAAGGAAGAGACCTACAATTTCAGGTTTCAAAAGAATTGTCAAATAGGCCAAAATCAAGGCTAAATTGGGTCCCGAGTTCTCTGACGTGGATCAGTACGTTGTCCATGATGTTCCTACTCTTAAATGGGCCTAACTTACTCATCTTAAGCCCAATTTAGGCATATGATACCTTGTTGGAAAACTTATTCAGATGCCTTTAATTTGGTCTAGGGTTAGGTCAAGATTAATAAGACTAAACAGCAGTTTACTGCCGCACAAGCCAGAGAGAGACGGAAATTAGACAACTTTTACAATAATTGTTTTTGCTTTTACATTATTGGGCATAATTGGGCTTAATGGCTAAACATTGTTAATTTTCGGATTTTTCGCTCATCCTGACCTTGTTGCCTTGTGCAAAGCATAACTAGAGATACAGATATCGGATTTTGGTGATCTTGCTGTCCCTAGAAAGATAAGGATGAGACCTATAATTTCAGGCTTCACAAAAATTTTCATATTAGGCCAAAATCAAGGCTAAATTGGGTCCCGACTTCTCTGGCGTGGATCGATGCGCGATCCATGATGTTCCTTCTCTTAAATGGGCCTAACCTACTCATCTTAAGTTCAATTAAGGCATATGATACCTTGGAAAGCTTATTCAGAGGCCCTTAATTTGGTCTAGGTTATATCAAGATTAATAAGCATAAATAGCATTTACAGCCGCACAAGCAGAGAGAGACGGAAATTAGACAACTTTACAATCATTTTTTGCTTTTACATTAATGGGCTTAATTCTAAACATTATTAATTTTCTGATTTTTCACTCATCCCGACCTTGTTGCCATGCGGAGAGCATAACTAGAGCCACGATATCGGATTTTGGTGATCTTGCTATCCCTAGAAAGATAAGGAAGAGACCTACAATTTCAGGTTTCACAAGAATTGTCAATTTAGGCCAAAATCAAGGCTAAATTGGGTCCGAAGTTCTCTAGCGCGGATCGATCATGCTGATCCATGATGTTCCTTCACTTAAATGGGCCTAACTTACTCATGTTTAGCCCAATTAAGGCATATGATACCTTGTTAGAAAGCTTATTCAGAAGCCCTTAATTTCTTCTAGGGTTACGTCAGGATTAATAAGCATGAATAACAGTTTACAGCCGCACAATCGAGAGAGAGACGGAAATTAGACAACTTTTCCAATCATTATTTTTGCTTTTACATTATTGGGCTTAATTTCTAAACATTCTTAATTTTCGGATTTTTCACTCATCCTGACCTTGTTGTCTTGCGCAGAGCATAACTTGAGCTACAGATATCGGATTTTGGTGATTTTGATGTCCATAGAAAGATAAGGAAGAGACCTACAATTTCAGGTTTCACAAGAATTGTCAAAATAGGCCAAAATCAAGGCTAAATTAGGTCCCGAGTTCTCTAGCCCGGATTAGTGCGCAGTCCATGATGTTCCTTCACTTAAATGGGCCTAACTTACTCATCTTAAGCCCAATTAAGGCATATGATACCTTGTTGGAATGCTTATTCAGAGGCCCTTAATTTGGTCTAGGGTTAGGTCGGGATTAAAAAGCATGAATAGAAGTTTACAGCCGTACAAGCCAGAGGGAGAAGGATATTAGACAACTTTTATAATCATTGTTTTTGGTTTTACATTATTGGGTTTAATTGCTAAACATTGTTAATTTTCGGATTTTTCACTCATCCCGACCTTGGTGCCATGCGCAGAGTATAACTTAAGCTACAGATATCGGATTTTGGTGATCTTGCTGTCCCTAGAAAGATAAGGAAGAGACCTACAATGTCAGGTGTCAAAAGAATTGTCAAATAGGCCAAAATCAAGGCTAAATAGGGTCCCGAGTTCTCTGGCGCGGATCAGTGCGCAGTCCATGATGTTCCTTCACTTAAATGGGCCTAACTTACTCATCTTAAGCCCAATTAAGGCATATGATACCTTGTTGGAATGCTTATTCAGAGGCCCTTAATTTGGTCTAGGGTTAGGTCGGGATTAATAAGCGTAAATAGCAGTTTACAGCCGCACAAGCCAGAGAGAGACGGAAATTAGACAACTTTTACAATCATTGTTTTTGCTTTTACATTATTGGGCTTAATTGGGCTTAATTTCTAAACATTCTTAATTTTCGGATTTTTCACTCATCTTGACCTTGTTGTCTTGCGCAGAGCATATCTAGAGCTACAAATATCGGATTTTGGTGATTTTGATGTCCCTAGAAAGATAAGGAAGAGACCTACAATTTCAGGTTTCAAAAGAATTGTCAAAATAGGCCCAAATCAAGGCTAAATTGGGTCCCGAGTTCTATCGTGCGGATCAGTGCGCAATCCATGTTGTTCCTTCACTTAAATGTGCCTAACTTACTCATCTGAAGCCCAATTAAGGCATATCACACCTTGTTGGAAAGCTTATTCAGAGGCCCTTAATTTGGTATAGTTTTAGGTCAGGATTAATAAGCATAAATATCACTTTACAGCCGCACAAGCCAGAGAGAGACCGAAATTAGACAACTTTTACAGTCACTGTTTTCGCTTTTACATTATTGGGCTTAATTGGGCTTAATTGCTAAACATTGTTAATTTTCGGATTTTTCACTCTTCCTGACCTTGTTGCCTTGTGCAGAGCATAACTAGAGCTACAGATATCTGATTTTGGTGATCTTGCTGTCCCTAGAATGATAAGGAAGAGACCTACAATTTCAGGTTTCTTAAGAATTGTCAAATTAGGCCAAAATCAAGGCTAAATTGGGTCCCGATTTCTCGGGAGCGGATCAGTGCGCAGTCCATTATGTTCCTTCACTTAAATGGGCCTAACTTACTCATCTTAAGCCCAATTAAGGCATATGATACCTTGTGTGAATGCTTATTCAGAGGCCCTTAATTTGGTCTAGGGTTAGGTCAGGATTAATAAGCATAAATAGCAGTTTACAACCGCACAAGCCAGAGAGAGATGGAAATTAGACAACTTTTACAATCATTGTTTTTACTTTTACAATATTGGGCTTAATTGCTAAACATTGTTAATTTTCGGATTTTTCACTCATCCTGACCTTGTTGCCTTGCGCAGAACATAACTAGAGCTACAGATATCGGATTTTGGTGATCTTGCTGTCCCTGGAAAGATAAGGAAGAGTCCTACAATTTCAGGTTGCCCAAGAATTGTCAAATTAAGCCAAAATCAAGGCTAAATTGGGTCCCGAGTTCTCTGGCGCGGATCAGTGCGCAGTCCATGATGTTCCTTCACTTAAATGGGCCTAACCTACTCATCTTAAGCCCAATTAAGGCATATGATACCTTGTTGGAAAGCTTATTCAGAGGCCCTTAATTTGGTGTAGGGTTAGGTTAGGATTAATAAGCATAAATAGCAGTTTACAGCCGTACAAGCCAGAGAGAGACGGAAATTAGACAACTTTTACAATCATTGTTTTTGCTTTTACATTATTGGGCTTAATTGCTAAACATTGTTAATTTTCGGATTTTTCACACATCCTGACCTTGCTGCCTTGTGCAGAGCATAACTAAAGCTACAGATATCGGATTTTGGTGATCTTGCTGTCCCTAGAAAGATAAGGAAGAAACCAACAATTTCATGTTTCAAAAGAATTGTCAAATTAGACCAAAATCAAGGCTAAGTTGGGTCCCGAGTTCTCTGGCGCGGATCAGTGCGCAGTCCATGATGTTCCTTCACTTAAATGGGCCTAACTTACTCATCTTAAGCCCAATTAAGGCATATGATACCTTGTTGGAATGCTTATTCAGAGGCCCTTAATTTGGTCTAGGGTTAGGTCAGGATTAATAAGCGTAAATAGCAGTTTACAGCCGCACAAGCCGAGAGAGAGACGGAAATTAGACAACTTTTACAATCATTGTTTTTGCTTTTACATTATTGGGCTTAATTGGGCTTAATTTCTAAACATTCTTAATTTTCGGATTTTTCACTCATCTTGACCTTGTTGTCCTTGCAGAGCATATCTAGAGCTACAAATATCGGATTTTGGTGATTTTGATGTCCCTAGAAAGATAAGGAAGAGACCTACAATTTCAGGTTTCAAAAGAATTGTCAAAATAGGCCCAAATCAAGGCTAAATTGTGTCCCGAGTTCTATCGTGCGGATTAGTGCGCAATCCATGTTGTTCCTTCACTTAAATGTGCCTAACTTACTCATCTTACGCCCAATTAAGGCATATCACACCTTGTTGGAAAGCTTATTCAGAGGCCCTTAATTTAGTATAGTTTTAGGTCAGGATTAATAAGCATAAATATCACTTTACAGTCGCACAAGCCAGAGAGAGACCGAAATTAGACAACTTTTACAGTCACTGTTTTCGCTTTTACATTATTAGGCTTAATTGCTAAACACTGTTAATTTTCGGATTTTTCATTCTTCCTGACCTTGTTGCCTTGTGCAGAGCATAACTAGAGCTACAGATATCGGATTTTGGTGATCTTGCTGTCCCTAGAATGATAAGGAAGAGACCTACAATTTCAGGTTTCTTAAGAATTGTCAAATTAGGCCAAAATCAAGGCTAAATTGGGTCCCGATTTCTCGGGAGCGGATCAGTGCGCAGTCCATTATGTTCCTTCACTTAAATGGGCCTAACTTACTCATCTTAAGCCCAATTAAGGCATATGATATCTTGTTGGAAAGCTTATTCAGAGGCCCTTAATTTATTCTAGGGTTAGGTCAGGATTAATAAGCATAAATAGCAGTTTACAGCCGCACAAGCCAGAGAGAGATGGAAATTAGACAACTTTTACAATCATTGTTTTTGCTTTTACAATATTGGGCTTAATTGCTAACCATTGTTAATTTTCTTATTTTTCACTCATCCTGACCTTGTTGCCTTGCGCAGAACATAACTAGAGCTACAGATATCGGATTTTGGTGATCTTGCTGTCCCTGAAAAGATAAGGAAGAGTCCTACAATTTCAGGTTTCCCAAGAATTGTCAAATTAAGCCAAAATCAAGGCTAAATTGGGTCCCGAGTTCTCTGGCGCGGATCAGTGCGCAGCCCATGATGTTCCTTCACTTAAATGGGCCTAACTTACTAATCTTAAGCCCAATTGAGGCATATGATACCTTCTTGGAAAGCTTATTCAGAGGCCGTTAATTTGGTGTAGGATTTGGTTAGGATTAATAAGCATAAATAGCAATTTACAGCCGTACAAGCCAGAGAGAGACGGAAATTAGACAACTTTTACAATCATTGTTTATGCTTTTACATTATCGGGCTTAATTGCTAAACATTGTTAATTTTCGGATTTTTCACTCATCCTGACTTTGTTGCCTTGCGCAGAGCATAACTAAAGCTACAGATATCGGATTTTGGTGATCTTGTTGTCCCTAGAAAGATAAGGAAGTGACCTACAATTTCATGTTTCACAAGAATTGTCAAATTAGGCCAAAATCAAGGCTAAATTGGGTCCCGAGTTCTCTGGCGCGGATCAATGTGCAGTCTATGATGTTCCTTCACTTAAATGGGC
>JAUPTC010000010.1:2914451-2936804 GCA_030762895.1 Sophora flavescens | reverse complement strand
AATTGCAGTTTACAGCCGCACAAGCCAGAGAGAGACGGAAATTAGACAACTTTTACAATCATTGTTTTTGCTTTTACATTATTGGGCATAATTGCTAAACATTGTTAATTTTCGGATTTTCTCACTCTTCCCGACCTTGTTACCTTGTGCAGAGCATAACTAGAGCTACAGATATCGGATTTTGATGATCTTGGTGTCCATAGAAAGATAAGGAAGGGACCTACAATTTCAGGTTCACAAGAATTGTCTAATTATTCCAAAATCAAGGCTAAATTGGGTCCCGAGTTCTCCGACGCGGATCGATGCAGATCCATGATATTCCTTCACTTAAATGGGCCTAACTTACTATACTTAAGCCCAATTAAGGCTTATGATACCTTGTTGGAAAGCTTATTCAGAGGCCCTTAATTTGGTCTAGGGTTAGGTCGGGATTAATAAGCATAAATAGCAGTTTACAGCCGCCCAAGCTAGAGAGAGAAGGAAATTAGACAACTTTAACAATCATTGTTTTTGGTTTTACATTATTGGGCTTATTTGGGCTTAATAGCTAAACATTGTTAATTTTCGGATTTTTAACTCATCCCGACCTTGTTGCCATGCGCAGAGTATATCTAGAGCTACAGATATCGGATTTTGGTGATCTTGTTGTCCTTAGAAAGATAAGGAAGAGACCTACAATGTCAGGGGGCACAATAATTGTCAAATTAGACCAAAATCAAGGCTAAATTGGGTCCTGAGTTCTCTGGCGCGGATCAGTGCGAAGTCCATGATATTCCTTCACTTAAATGGGCCTAACTTACTCATCTTAAGCCCAATTAACGCATATGATACCTTGTTGGAAAGTTTATTCAGAGGCCCTTAATTTGGTCTAGGGTTAGGTCGGGATTAAAAGCATAAATAGCAGTTTAAAACCACACAAGCTAGAGAGAGAAGGAAATTAGACAACTTTTACAATCATTGTTTTGGGTTTTACATTATTTGGCTTAATTGCTAAACATTGTTAATATTCGGATTTTGCACTCATCCCGACCTTGTTGCCATGCGCAGAGCATAACTAGAGCTACAGATATCGGATTTTGGTGATCTTGCAGTCCCTAGAAAGATAAGGAAGAGACCTACAATGTCAGGTTTCACAAGAATTGTCAAATTAGACCAAAATCAAGGCTAAATTGGTTCCCGAGTTCTCTGGCGCGAATCAGTGCGCAGGCCATGATTTTCCTTCACTTAAATGGGCCTAACTTACTCATCTTAAGCCCAATTAAGGCATACGATACCTTGTTGGAAAGCTTATTCAGAGGCCCTTAATTTGGTCTAGGGTTAGGTCGGGATTAAAAAGCATAAATAGCAGTTTACAGCCGCACAAGCCAGAGAGAGACGGAAATTAGACAACTATTACAATCATTGTTTTTGCTTTTTATATTATTGGGCTTAATTGCTAAACGTTGTTAATTTTTGGATTTTTCACTCATCCTGACCTGGTTGCCTTGCACAGAGCATAACTAGAGCTACAGATATCGGATTTTGGTGTTCTTGCTGTCCCTAGAAAGATAAAGAAGAGACCCATAATTTCATATTTCCAAAGAATTATCAAATTAGGCCATAATCAAGGCTAAATTGGGTCCCTAGTTCTCTGGCACGGATCAGTGCGCAGTCCAAGATATTCCTTCACTTAAATGGGCCTAACTTACTAATCTTAAGCCCAATTAAGGCATATTATACCTTGTTGGAAAGCTTATTCAGAGGCCCATAATTTGGTCTAGGGTTAGGTCGGGATTAAAAAGCATAAATAGCAGTTTACAGCCGCACAATCCAGAGAGAGAAGGAAATTAGACAACTTTTACAATCATTGTTTTTGGATTTACATTATTGGGCTTAATTGCTAAACATTGTTAATTTTCGGATTTTTCACTCTTCCGGACCTTGTTGCCTTGCACAGAGCTTAACTAGAACTACAGATTTCGGATTTTGGTGATCTTGCTGTCCCTAGAAAGATAAGGAAGAGACCTACAATTTCAGGTTTCACAAGAATTGTCAAATTAGGCAAAAATCCAGGCTAAATTGGGTCCCGAGTTCTCTGGCGCGGATTAGTGCACAGCCCATGATGTTCCTTCACTTAAATGGGCCTAACTTACTCATCTTAAGCCCAATTAAGGCATATGATTCCTTGTTGGAAAGTTTATTCAGAGGCCCTTAATTTGGTCTAGGGTTAGGTCAGGATTAATAAGCAAAAATTGCAGTTTACAGCCGCACAAGCCAGAGAGACGGAAATTAGACAACTTTTACAATCATTGTTTTTGCTTTTACATTATTGGGCATAATTGCTAAACATTGTTAATTTTCGGATTTTCTCACTCTTCCCGACCTTGTTACCTTGTGCAGAGCATAACTAGAGCTACAGATATCGGATTTTGATGATCTTGGTGTCCATAGAAAGATAAGGAAGGGACCTACAATTTCAGGTTCACAAGAATTGTCTAATTATTCCAAAATCAAGGCTAAATTGGGTCCCGAGTTCTCTGACGCGGATCAGTGCGCAGTCCATGATATTCCTTCACTTAAATGGGACTAACTTACTATACTTAAGCCCAATTAAGGCTTATGATACCTTGTTGGAAAGCTTATTCAGAGGCCCTTAATTTGGTCTAGGGTCAGGTCGGGATTAATAAGCATAAATAGCAGTTTACAGCCGCCCAAGCTAGAGAGAGAAGGAAATTAGACAACTTTAACAATCATTGTTTTTGGTTTTACATTATTGGGCTTATTTGGGCTTAATAGCTAAACATTGTTAATTTTCGGATTTTTCACATATCCCGACCTTGTTGCCATGCGCAGAGTATAACTAGAGCTACAGATATCGGATTTTGGTGATCTTGCTGTCCCTAGAAAGATAAGGAAGAGACCTACAATGTCGGGTGTCACAAGAATTGTCAAATTAGACCAAAATCAAGGCTAAATTGGGTCCCGAGTTCTCTGCCGCGGATCAGTGCGAAGTCCATGATGTTCCTTCACTTAAATGGGCCTAACTTACTCATCTTAAGCCCAATTAACGCATATGATACCTTGTTGGAAAGTTTATTCAGAGGCCCTTAATTTGGTCTAGGGTTAGGTCGGGATTAAAAGCATAAATAGCAGTTTAAAACCACACAAGCTAGAGAGAGAAGGAAATTAGACAACTTTTACAATCATTGTTTTGGGTTTTACATTATTTGGCTTAATTGCTAAACATTGTTAATATTCGGATTTTGCACTCATCCCGACCTTGTTGCCATGCGCAGAGTATAACTAGAGCTACAGATATCGGATTTTGGTGATCTTGCTGTCCCTAGAAAGATAAGGAAGAGACCTACAATGTCAGGTTTCACAAGAATTGTCAAATTAGACCAAAATCAAGGCTAAATTGGTTCCCGAGTTCTCTGGCGCGGAATCGGTGCTGAGCCATGATTTTCCTTCACTTAAATGGGCCTAACTTACTCATCTTAAGCCCAATTAAGGCATACGATACCTTGTTGGAAAGCTTATTCAGAGGCCCTTAATTTGGTCTAGGGTTAGGTCGGGATTAAAAAGCATAAATAGCAGTTTACAGCCGCACAAGCCAGAGAGAGACGGAAATTAGACAACTATTACAATCATTGTTTTTGCTTTTACATTATTGGGCATAATTGCTAAACATTGTTAATTTTCGGATTTTTCACTCATCCCAACCTTGTTGCCATGCGCAGAGTGTAACTAGAGCTACAAATATCGGATTTTGGTGATCTTGCTGTCCCAAGAAAGATAAGGAAGCGACCTACAATGTCAGGTTTCACAATAAGTTTCAAATTAAACCAAAATCAAGGCTAAATTAGGTCCCGAGTTCTCTGGCGCGGATCAGTGCGAAGTCCTTGATGTTCCTTCACTTCAATGGGCCTAACTTACTAATCTTAAGCCCAATTAAGGCATATGATACCTTGTTGGAAAGCTTATTCAGAGGCCCTTAATTTGGTCTATGGTTAGGTCGGGATTAAAAAGCATAAATAGCAGTCTACAATCGCACAAGCTAGAGAGTGAAGGAAATTAGTAAACTTTTACAATCATTGTTTTTGGTTTTACATTATTGGGCTTAATTGGGCTAAATTGCTAAACATTATTAATTTTCGGATTTTTCACTCATCCCGACCTTGTTGCCATGCGCAGAGTATAACTAGAGCTACAGATATCGGATTTTGGTGATCATACTGTCCCTAGAAAGATAAGGAAGAGGCCTACAATGTCAAGTTTCACAAGAACTGTCAAATTAGACCAAAATCAAGGCTAAATTGGGTCCCGAGTTCTCGGACGCGGATCAGTACGCAGTCCATGATGTTCCTTCACTTAAAAGGGCCTAACTTACTAATCTTAAGCCCAATTAAGGAATATGATACCTTGGTGGAAAGCTTATTCAGAGGCCCTTAATTTGGTCTAGGGTTAGGTCGGGATTAAAAAGCATAAATAGCAGTCTACAGCCGCACAAGCCAGAGAGTGAAGGAAATTAGACAACTTTTACAATCATTGTTTTTGCTTTTACATTATTGGGCATAATTGCTAAACATTGTTAATTTTCGGATTTTTCACATTTCCTGACCTTGTTGCCTTGTGCAGAGCATAACTAGAGCTACAGATATCGGATTTTGATGATCTTGCTGTCCCTAGAAAGATAAGGAAGGGACCTACAATTTCAGGTTCACAAGAATTGTCAAATTATTCCAAAATCAAGGCTAAATTGGGTCCCAAGTTCTCTGGCGCGGATAAGTGCGCAGTCCATGATATTTCTTCACTTAAATGGGCCTAACTTACTAATATTAAGCCCAATTAAGGCATATGATACCTTTTTGGAAAGCTTATTCAGAGGCCCTTAATTTGGTCTAGGGTTAGGTTGGGATTAAAAAGCATAAATAGCAGTTTACAGCCGCACAAGCTAGAGAGAGAAGGAAATTAGATAACTTTTACAATCATTGTTTTTGGTTTTACATTATTGGGCTTAATTGGACTTAATTGCTAAACATAGTTAATTTCCGGATTTTTCACTCATCCCAGTCTTGTTGCCATGCGCAGAGTATAACTTGAGCTGCAGATATCGGATTTTGGTGATCTTGCTGTCCCTAGAAAGATAAGGAAGAGACCTACAATGTTAGGTTTCACAAGAATTGTCAAATTAGACCAAAATCAAGGCTAAATTGGGTCCCGAGTTCTCTGGCGCGGATCATAGCGCAGTCCATGATGTTCCTTCACTTAAATGGGTCTAACTTACTCATCTTAAGCCCAATTAAGGCTTATGATACCTTGTTGGAAAGCTTATTCAGAGGCCCTTAATTTGGTCTAGGGTTAGGTCAGGATTAATAAACAAAAATAGCAGTTTACAGCCGCACAAGCCAGAGAGAGACTGAAATTAGACATCTTTTACAATCATGGTTTTTGCTTTTACATTATTGGGCATAATTGCTAAACATTGTTAATTTTCGGATTTTTCACTCTTCCCGACCTTGTTGCGTGTGCGAGAGCATAACTAGAGCTACATATATCGGATTTTGGTGATCTTGCTGTCCCTTGAAAGATAAGGAAGGGACCTACAATTTCAGGTTCTCAAGAATTGTCAAATTATTCCAAAATCAAGGCTAAATTGGGTCCCGAGTTCTCGGCGCGGATCGATCTGCGCATCCATGATTTTCCTTCACTTAAATGGGCCTAACTTACTAATCTTAAGCCCAATTAAGGCATATGATACCTTGTTGGAAAGCTTATTCAGAGGCCCTTAATTTGCTCTAGGGTTAGGTCAGGATTAATAAGCAAAAATAGCAGTTTACAGCCGCACAAGCCAGAGAGAGACGGAAATTAGACAACTTTTAGAATCATTGTTTTTGGTTTTACATTATTGGGCTTAATTGGGCTTAATTGCTAAACATTGTTAATTTTCGGATTTTTCAGTCATCCCGACCGTGGTGCCATGCGCAGAGTATAACTTAAGCTACAGATATCGGATTTTGGTGATCTTGCTGTCCCTAGAAAGATAAGGAAGAGACCTACAATGTCAGGTTTCAAAAGAATTGTCAAATAGGCCAAAATCAAGGCTAAATAGGGTCCCGAGTTCTTTGGCGCGGATCAGTGCGCAGTCCATGATGTTCCTTCACTTAAATGGGCCTAACTTACTCATATTAAGCCCAATCAAGGCATATGATACCTTGTTGGAATGCTTATTCAGAGGCCCTTAATTTGGTCTAGGGTTAGGTCAGGATTAATAAGCGTAAATAGCAGTTTACAGCCGCACAAGCCAGAGACAGACGGAAATTAGACAACTTTTACAATCATTGCTGTTGCTTTTATATTATTGGGCTTAATTGGGCTTAATTGCTAAACATTGTTATTTTTCGGATTTTTCACTCATCCTAACTTTGTTGCCTTGCGCGGAGCATAACTAGAGCTAGAGATATCGGATTTTGGTGATCTTGCTGTCCCTAGAAAGATAAGGAAGAGTCCTACATTGTCAGGTTTCACAAGAATTGTCAAATTACACCAAAATCAAGGCTAAATTGTGTCCCGAGTTCTTTGGCGCGGATCAGTGCGCAGTCCATGATGTTCCTTCACTTAAATGGGCCTAACCTACTCATCTTAAGCCCAATTATGGCATATGATACCTTGTTGGAATGCTTATTCAGAGGCCCTTAATTTGGTCTAGGGTTAGGTCGGGATTAATAAGCGTAAATAGCAGTTTACAGCCGCACAAGCAGAGAGAGAGATAGAAATTAGACAACTTTTACAATCAACGTTTTTGCTTTTATATTATTGGGCTAAATTGTTAAATATTGTTAATTTTCGGAATTTTCACTCATCCTGACTTTGTTGCCTTGCGCAGATCATAACTATAGCTACAGATATCGGATTTTGGTGATCTTGCTGTCCCTAGAAAGATAAGGAAGAGACCTACAATTTCAGGTTTCAAAAGAATTGTCAAATAGGCCAAAATCAAGGCTAAATTGGGTCCCTAGTTCTCGACATGGATCGGTCGTTGTCCATGATGTTCCTTCTCTTAAATGGGCCTAACTTACTCATCTTAAGCCCAATTTAGGCATATGATACCTTGTTGGAAAACTTATTCAGATGCCTTTAATTTGGTCTAGGGTTAGGTCAAGATTAATAAGATTAAACAGCAGTTTGCTGCACAAGAGAGAGGAAATTAGACAACTTTTACAATAATTGTTTTTGCTTTTACATTATTGGGCATAATTGGGCTTAATGGCTAAACATTGTTAATTTTCGGATTTTTCGCTCATCCCGACCTTGTTGCCTTGTGCAAAGCATAACTAGAGATAAGATATCGGATTTTGGTGATCTTCTGTCCCTAGAAAGATAAGGATGAGACCTAAATTCAGGCTTACAAAAATTTTCATATTAGGCCAAAATCAAGGCTAAATCCCCCATGATGTTCCTTCCCTTAAATGGGCCTAACCTTATCTTAAGTTCAATTAAGGCATATGATACCTTTCGGAAAGCTTATTCAGAGGCCCTAATTGGTTAATTATCGGATTTATAAGTTTACACCGCTAACCAGAGAGAGACGGAAATTAGACAACTTTTACAATCATTGTTTTTGCTTTTACATTAATGGGCTTAATTGCTAAACATTATTAAATTTCTGATTTTTCACTCATCCGACCTTGTTGCCTATCGAAGCATAACTAGAGCCACTGATATCGGATTTTGGTGATCTTGCTATCCCTAGAAAAATAAGGAAGAGACCTACAATTTCAGGTGACACAAGAATTGTCAATTTAGGCCAAAATCAAGGCTAAATTGGGTCCGAAGTTCTCTACCGCGGATCAGTGCGCAGTCCATGATGTTCCTTCACTTAAATAGGCCTAACTTACTCATGTTTAGCCCAATTAAGGCATATGATACCTTGTTGGAAAGCTTATTCAGAGGCCCTTAATTTGGTCTAGGGTTAGGTCAGGATTAATAAGCATAAATAACAGTTTACAGCCGCACAAGCCAGAGAGAGACGGAAATTAGACAACTTTTACAATCATTGTTTTTGCTTTTACATTATTGGGCTTAATTGGGCTTAATTTCTAAACATTCTTAATTTTCGGATTTTTCACTGATCCTGACCTTGTTGTCTTGCGCAGAGCATAACTTGAGCTACAGATATCGGATTTTGGTGATTTTGATGTCCATAGAAAGATAAGGAAGAGACCTACAATTTCAGGTTTCAAAAGAATTGTCAAAATAGGCCCAAATCAAGGCTAAATTGGGTCCCGAGTTCTATCGTGCGGATCAGTGCGCAATCCATGTTGTTCCTTCACTTAAATGTGCCTAACTTACTCATCTTAAGCCCAATTAAGGCATATCACACCTTGTTGGAAAGCTTATTCAGAGGCCCTTAATTTGGTATAGTTTTAGGCCAGGATTAATAAGCATAAATATCACTTTACAGCCGCACAAGCCAGAGAGAGACCGAAATTAGACAACTTTTACAATCATTGTTTTCGCTTTTACATTATTGGGCTTAATTGCTAAACATTGTTAATTTTCGGATTTTTCACTCTTCCTGACCTTGTGGCCTTGCGCAGAGCATATCTAGAGCTACAGATATCCGATTTTGGTGATCTTGCTGTCCCTAGAAAGATAAGGAAGGGACCTACAATTTCAGGTCACAAGAATTGTCAAATTATTCCAAAATCAAGGCTAAATTAGGTCCCGAGTTCTCTAGCCCGGATCAGTGCGCAGTCCATGATGTTCCTTCACTTAAATGGGCCTAACTTACTCATCTTAAGCCCAATTAAGGCATATGATACCTTGTTGGAATGCTTATTCTGAGGCCCTTAATTTGGTCTAGGGTTAGGTCGGGATTAAAAAGCATAAATAGAAGTTTACAGCCGTACAAGCCAGAGGGAGAAGGATATTAGACAACTTTTATAATCATTGTTTTTGGTTTTACATTATTGGGCTTAATTGCTAAACATTGTTAATTTTCGGATTTTTCACTCATCCCGACCTTGGTGCCATGCGCAGAGTATAACTTAAGCTACAGATATCGGATTTTGGTGATCTTGCTGTCCCTAGAAAGATACGGAAGAGACCTACAATGTCAGGTGTCAAAAGAATTGTCAAATAGGCCAAAATCAAGGCTAAATAGGGTCCCGAGTTCTCTGGTGCGGATCAGTGCGCAGTCCATGATGTTCCTTCACTTAAATGGGCCTAACTTACTCATCTTAAGCCCAATTAAGGCATATGATACCTTGTTGGAATGCTTATTCAGAGGCCCTTAATTTGGTCTAGGGTTAGGTCAGGATTAATAAGCGTAAATATCAGTTTACAGGCGCACAAGCCAGAGAGAGACGTAAATTAGACAACTTTTACAATCATTGTTTTTGCTTTTACATTATTGGGCTTAATTGGGAAAAAATTTCTAAACATTCTTAATTTTCGGATTTTTCACTCATCTAGACCTTGTTGTCTTGCGCAGAGCATATCTAGAGCTACAAATATCGGATTTTGGTGATTTTGATGTCCCTAGAAAGATAAGGAAGAGACCTACAATTTCAGGTTTCAAAAGAATTGTCAAAATAGGCCCAAATCAAGGCTAAATTGGGTCCCGAGTTCTATCGTGCGGATTAGTGCGCAATCCATGTTGTTCCTTCACTTAAATGTGCCTAACTTACTCATCTTACGCCCAATTAAGGCATATCACACCTTGTTGGAAAGCTTATTCAGAGGCCCTTAATTTAGTATAGTTTTAGGTCAGGATTAATAAGCATAAATATCACTTTACAGCCGCACAAGCCAGAGAGAGACCGAAATTAGACAACTTTTACAGTCACTGTTTTCGCTTTTACATTATTGGGCTTAATTGGGCTTAATTGCTAAACACTGTTAATTTTCGGATTTTTCATTCTTCCTGACCTTGTTGCCTTGTGCAGAGCATAACTAGAGCTACAGATATCGGATTTTGGTGATCTTGCTGTCCCTAGAATGATAAGGAAGAGACCTACAATTTCAGGTTTCTTAAGAATTGTCAAATTAGGCCAAAATCAAGGCTAAATTGGGTCCCGATTTCTCGGGAGCGGATCAGTGCGCAGTCCATTATGTTCCTTCACTTAAATGGGCCTAACTTACTCATCTTAAGCCCAATTAAGGCATATGATACCTTGTGTGAATGCTTATTCAGGGGGCCTTAATTTGGTCTAGGGTTAGGTCAGGATTAATAAGCATAAATAGCAGTTTACAGCCGCACAAGCCAGAGAGAGATGGAAATTAGACAACTTTTTCAATCATTGTTTTTGCTTTTACAATATTGGGCTTAATTGCTAAACATTGTTAATTTTCGGATTTTTCACTCATCCTGACCTTGTTGCCTTGCGCAGAACATAACTAGAGCTACAGATATCGGATTTTGGTGATCTTGCTGTCCCTGAAAAGATAAGGAAGAGTCCTACAATTTCAGGTTTCCCAAGAATTGTCAAATTAAGCCAAAATCAAGGCTAAATTGGGTCCCGAGTTCTCTGGCGCGGATCGGTCGCAGATCCATGATGTTCCGTCACTTAAATGGGCCTAACTTACTAATCTTAAGCCCAATTGAGGCATATGATACCTTCTTGGAAAGCTTATTCAGAGGCCGTTAATTTGGTGTAGGATTTGGTTAGGATTAATAAGCATAAATAGCAGTTTACAGCCGTACAAGCCAGAGAGAGACGGAAATTAGACAACTTTTACAATCATTGTTTATGCTTTTACATTATCGGGCTTAATTGCTAAACATTGTTAATTTTCGGATTTTTCACTCATCCTGACTTTGTTGCCTTGCGCAGAGCATAACTAAAGCTACAGATATCGGATTTTGGTGATCTTGTTGTCCCTAGAAAGATAAGGAAGTGACCTACAATTTCATGTTTCACAAGAATTGTCAAATTAGGCCAAAATCAAGGCTAAATTTGGTCCCGAGTTCTCTGGCGCGGATTAGTGCGCAGTCCATGATGTTCCTTCACTTCAATGGGCCTAACTTTCTCATCTTAAGCCCAATTTAGGCATATGATACCTTGTTGGAAAGCTTATTCAGATGCCTTTAATTTGGTCTAGGGTTAGGTCAAGATTAATAAGCATAAATAGCAGTTTACAGCCGCACAAGCCAGAGAGAGACGGAAATTAGACAACTTTTACAATCATTGTTTTTGCTTTTACATTATTGGGCATAATTGGGCTTAATGGCTAAACATTGTTAATTTTCGGATTTTTCACTCATCCTGACCTTGTTGCCTTGTACAAAGCATAACTAGAAATACAGATATCGGATTTTGGTGATCTTGCTGTCCCTAGAAAGATATGGAAGAGACCTACAATTTCAGGTTGCATAAGAATTGTCAAATTAGGCCAAAATCAAGGCAAAATAGGGTCCCGAGTTCTCTAGCGTGGATCATTGCGCAATCCATGATGTTCTTTCACTTAAATGGGCCTAACTTACTCATCTTAAGCCCAATTAAGGCATATGATACCTTGTTGGTAAGCTTATTCAGAGGCAATTTTGTCTGGGGTTAGGTCCAGATTATTGGGCTTAATTGCTAATTTTCGTATTTTTCACTCATCCTGACCTTGATGCCTCCCACAGAGCATAACTAGAGCTACATATATCGGATTTTGGTGATCTTGCTGTCCTGAGAAAGATATGGAAGAGAATTACAATTTCAGGTTTCACAAGAATTGTCAAATTAAGGTAAAATTAAGGGTAAATTGGGTCCCGAGTACTCTGGCGAGGATCAGTGCGGAGTCCATGATGTTCCTTCACTTAAATGGGCCTAACTTACTCTTTTTAAGCCCAATTAAGGCATATGATACCTTGTTGGAAAGCTTATTAAGAGGCCCTTAATTTGTTTTAGGGTTAGGTTAGGATTAATAAGAATAAATAGCAGTTTACAGCCGCACAAGCCAGAGAGAGACGAAAATTAGACAACTTTTACAATCATTATTTTTGCTTTTACGTTATTGGGCTTAATTGCTAAATATTGTTAATTTTCGGATTTTTCACTCATCTTGACCTTGTTGCCTTGCGCGGAGCATAACTAGAGCTATAGATATCGAATTTTGGTGATCTTGCTGTCCCTAGAAAGATAAGGAAGAGACCTATAATTTCTGGTTTCACAAGAATTGTCAAATTAGGCCAAAATCAAGGCTAAATTATGTCCCTTGTTTTCTGGCGCGGATCAGTGCTCAGTCCACTATGTTCCTTCACTTAAATGGGCCTAACTTACTCATCTTAAGCCTAATTAAGGCATATGATACCTTGTTGGAAAGCTTATTCAGAGGCAATTTTGTCTAGGGTTAGGTCAGGATTAATAAGCATAAATATTAGTTTACAGCCGCACAAGCCAGAGAGAGACGGAAATTAGACAACTTTTACAATCATTGTTTTTGCTTTTACATTATTGGGCTTAATTGTTAATTTTCGGTTTTTTCACTCGTCCTGACCTTGATGCCTTGCACAGAGCATAACTAGAGCTACATATATCGGATTTTGGTGATCTTGCTGTCCTTAGAAAGATAAGGAAAAGAACTACAATTTCAGGTTTCACAAGAATTGTCAAATTAAGCCAAAATCAAGGCTAAATTGGGTCCCAAGTTCTCTGGCGTGAATCCGTGCCGAGTCCATGATGTTCCTTCACTTAAATGGGCCTAACTTACTCATCTTAAGCCCAATTAAGGCAAATGATACCTTATTGTAAAACTTATTCAGAGGCCCTCAATTTGGTCTAGGGTTAGGTCAGGATTAAAAAGCATAAATAGCAGTTTACAGTCGCACAACCCAGAGAGAGATGGAAATTAGACAACTTTTACAATCATTGTTTTTGCTTTTACATTATTGGGCTTAATTGCTAAACATTGTTAATTTTCGGATTTTTCACTCATCCTGACCTTGTTGCCTTGCACAGAGCATAACTGGAGCTACAGATATCGGATTTTGGTGATCATGCGGTCCCTAGAAAGATAAGGAAGAGACCTTAAATTTCAGGTTTTATAAGAATTGAAAATTAGGCCAAAATCAAGGCTAAATTGGGTCCCCGAGTTCTCTGGCGTGGATCAGTGCGAAATCCATGATGTTCCTTCACTTAAATGGGCCTAACTTACTCATCTTAATCCCAATTAAGGCTTATGATACCTTGTTGGAAAGATTATTCAGAGGCCCTTAATTTGGTCTAGGGTTAGGTCAGGATTAATAAGCATATATAGCAGTTTACAGCCGCACAAGCCAGAGAGAGACGAAAATTAGACAACTTTTACAATCATTGTTTTTGCTTTTACATTATTGGGCTTAATTGCTAAACATTGTTAATTTTCGGATTTTTCACTCATCCTGACCTTGTTGACTTGCACAGAGCATTACTAGAGCTTCAGATATGGGATTTTAATGATCTTGCTGTCCCTAGAAAGATAAGGAAGAGACCTACAATTTCATGTGTCACAATAATTGTCAAATTAGGCCAAAATCAGGGCTAAATTGGGTCCCGAGTTCTCTGGCGCGGATCAGTGCGCTGTCCATGAAGTTCCTTCACTTAAATGGGCCTAACTTACACATCTTAAGCCCAATTAAGAAATATGATACCTTATTGGAAAGCTTATTCAGAGGCCCTTAATTTGGTCTAGGGTTAGGTCAGGATTAATAAGAATAAATAGCAGTTCACAGCCGCACAAGCCAGAGAGAGACGGAAATTAGACAACTTTTACAATCATTAATTTTGCTTTCACAATATTGGGCTTAATTGGTAAATATTGTTGATTTCCGGATTTTTCACTCATCCTGACCTTGTTGCCTTGTGCGGAACATAACTAGAGCTACAGATATCGGATTTTGGTGATCTTGCTGTCCCTAGAAAGATAAGAAAGAGACCTACAATTTCATGTTTCACAAGAGTTGTCAAATTAGGCCAAAATCAAGGCTAAATTGGGTCCAGAGTTCTCTGGCGCTGATCAGTGTGCAGTGCATGATATTCCTTCACTTAAATGGGTCTAACTTACTCATCTTAAGCCCATTTAAGGCATATGATACCTTATTGGAAAGCTTGTTCAGAGGCCCTTAAGGTTAGGTTTGATAAGCATAAATAACAGTTTACAGCCGCACAAGCCAGAGAGAGATGGAAATTAGACAACTTTTACAAACATTGTTTTTGCTTTTACATTATTGGGCTTTATTGCTAAACATTGTTAATTTTTGCATTTTTCACTCATCCTGATCTTGTTGCCTTGCGCAGAGCATAACTAGAGCTACAGATATCGGATTTTGGTGATCTTGCTGTCCCTAGAAAGATAAGGAAGAGACCTACAATTTCAGGTTTCACAAGAATTGTCAAATTAGGCCAAAATCAAGGTTAAATTGGGTCCCGAGTTCTCTGGCGCGGATCAGTACGCTGTCCATGATGTTCCTTCACTTAAATGGGCCTAACTTACTCATTTAAGACCAATTAAGGAATATGATACCTTATTGGAAAGCTTATTCAGAGGCCCTCAATTTGGTCTAGGGTTAGGTCAGGATTAAAAAGCATAAATAGCAGTTTACAGCCGCACAAGCCAGAGAGAGACGGAAATTAGACAACTTTTACAATCATTGTTTTTGCTTTTACATTATTAGGCTTAATTGCTAAACATTGTTAATTTTCGGATTTTTCACTCATCATGACCTTGTTGCCTTGCGCAGAACATAACTAGAGCTACAGATATCGGATTTTGGTGACCTTGCTGTCCCTAAAAAGATAAGGAAGAGACCTACAATTTCAGGTGTCTCAAGAATTGTCAAATTAGGCCAAAATCAAGGCTAAATTGGGTCCCGTGTTCTCTGACGCGAATCAGTGCGCAGTCCCTGATGTTCCTTCACTTTAATGGGCCTAACTTACTCATCTTAAGCCCAATTAAGGCATATGATACCTTGTTGTAAAACTTATTCAGAGGCCCTCAATTTGGTCTAGGGTTAGGTCAGGATTAAAAAGCATAAATAGCAGTTTACAGCCGCACAAGCCAGAGAGAGACGGAAATTAGACAACTTTTACAATCATTGTTTTTGCTTTTAGAATATTGGGCTTAATCACTAAACATTGTTAATTTTCGGATTTTTCACTCATCATGACCTTGTTGCCTTGCGCAGAACATAACTAGAGCTACAGATATCGGATTTTGGTGATCTTACTGTCCCTAGAAAGATAAGGAAGAGACCTCCAATTTCAGGTTTCACAGGAATTGTCAAATTAGGCCAAATTCAAGGCTAAATTGGGTCCCGAGTTATCTGGAATGAATCAGTGCGTAGTCCATGATGTTCCTTCACTTAAATGGGCCTATCTTACTCATCTTAAGACCAATTATGGCATATGATACCTTGTTGGAAAGCTTATTCAGAGGCCCTTAATTTGTTCTAGGGTTAGGTCAGGATTAATAAGCATAAATAGCAGTTTACAACGGCACAAGCCAGAGAGAGACGGAAATTACTTTTACAATCATTGTTTTAACTTTTACATTATTGGGCATAATTGGGCTTAATTGCTAAACACTGTTAATTTTCGGATATTTAACTCAACCTGACCTTGTTGCCTTTGCGAGAACATAACTAGAGCTACAGATATCGGATTTTGGTTACCTTCTTTGTACCTAGAAAGATAAGGAAGAGACCTACAATTTCAGGATTCTCAAGAATTCTCAGATTAGGACAAAATCAATGCAAAATTGGGTCCCGTGTTCTCTGCGCGCGGATCGTGTCGTGATCCATCGGGTTCCTTCATTTAAATGGGCCTAACTTACTCATCTTAAGCCCAATTAAGGCAAATGATACCTTGTTGTAAAACTTATTCAGAGGCCCTCAATTTGGTCTAGGGTTAGGTCAGGATTAAAAAGCATAAATAGCAGTTTCTGATCGCACAAGCCGAGAGAGAGACGGAAATTAGACAACTTTTACAATCATTGTTTTTGCTTTTACATTATTGGGCTTAATTGCTAAACATTGTTAATTTTCGGATTTTTCACTCATTCTGACCTTGTTGCCTTGCGCAGAACATAACTAGAGCTACAAATATCGAATTTTGGTGATCTTGCTGTCCCTAGAAAGATAAGGAAGAGACCTACTATTTCTGGTAACACGAGAATTGTCAAATTAGGCCAAAATCAAGCCTAAATTGGGTCCCAAGTTCTCTGGCACGTATCAGTGCGTAGTCCATGATGTTCCTTCACTTAAATGGGCCTAACTTACTCATCTTAAGCCCAATTAAGGCATATGATACCTTGTTGGAAAACTTATTCGGAGGCCCTTAATTTGGTCTAGGGTTAGTCAGGATTAATAAGCATAAATAGAAGTTTACAGCCACACAAGCCAGAGAGACGGAAATTAGACAACTTTTACAATCATTGTTTTTGCTTTTACATTATTGGGCTTAATTGCTCAACATTGTTAATTTTTGGATTTTTCACTCATCCTGACCTTGTTGCTTTGCACAGAGCATAACTAGAGCTACATATATCGGATTTTGGTGATCTTGCTGTCCCTAGAAAGATAAGGAAGAGTCCTACAATTTCAGGTTTCACAAGAATTAACAAATTATGACAAAATCAAGGCTAAATTGGGTCCCGTGTTCTCTGGCGCAGATCTGTGAGCAGTCCATGATGTTCCTTCACTTAAATAGGCCTAACTTCCTCATCTTAAGCCCAATTAAGGCATATGACCTCATGTTGGAAAGCTTATTCAGAGGCCCTTAATTTGGTATAGTTTTAGGTCAGGATTAATAAGCATAAATATCACTTTACAGCCGCACAAGCCAGAGAGAGACCGAAATTAGACAACTTTTACAGTCACTGTTTTCGCTTTTACATTATTGGGCTTAATTGGGCTTAATTGCTAAACATTGTTAATTTTCGGATTTTTCACTCTTCCTAACCTTGTTGCCTTGTGCAGAGCATAACTAGAGCTACAGATATCGGATTTTGGTGATCTTGCTGTCCCTAGAATGCTAAGGAAGAGACCTACAATTTCAGGTTTCTTAAGAATTGTCAAATTAGGCCAAAATCAAGGCTAAATTGGGTCCCGATTTCTCGGGAGCGGATCAGTGCGCAGTCCATTATGTTCCTTCACTTAAATGGGCCTAACTTACTCATCTTATGCCCAATTAAGGCATATGATACCTTATGTGAATGCTTATTCAGATGCCCTTAATTTGGTCTAGGGTTAGGCCAGGATTAATAAGCATAAATAGCAGTTTACGGCCGTACAAGCCAGAGAGAGACGAAAATTAGATAACTTTTACAATCTTTGTTTTTGCTTTCACATTTTTGGGCTTAATTGCTAAACTTTGTTAATTTTAGGATTTTTCACTCTTCCTGACCTTGTTGCCTTGCACAGAGCATAACTAGAGCTACAGATATCGGATTTTGGTGATCTTTGGTTCCCTAAAAAGATAAGGAAGAGACCTACAATTTCAGATTTCACAAGAATTGTCAAATTAGGTCAAAATCAAGGCTAAATTGGGTCCCGAATTCTCTGGCACGGATCAGTCCGCAGTCCATGATGTTCCTTCACATAAATGGGCCCAACTTACTCATCTTAAGCCCAATTAAGGCTTATGATACCTTGTTGGAAAGCTTATTCAGAGGCCCTTAATTTGTTATAGGGTTAGGTCAGGAATAATAAGCATAAAAAGCAGTTTATAGTCGCACAAGCCAGAGGGAGACAGAAATTAGACAACGTTAACAATCATTGTTTTTGCTTTTACATTATTGGGCTTAGTTGCTAAACATTGTTAATTTCGGATTTTTCACTCATCCTGACCTAGTTACCTTGCACAGAGCATAACTAGAGTTACAGATATCGGATTTTGGGGAACTTTGGTTCCCTAGAAAGATAAGGAAGAGACCTACAATTTCAGGTTTCACAAGAATTGTCAAATTAGGCCAAAATCAAGGCTAAGTTGGGTCCCGAGTTCTCTGGCGCGGATCAGTTCGCAGTCCATGATGTTCCTTCACTTAAATGGTCCTAACTTACTCATCTTAAGCCCAATTAAGGCATATGAAATCTTGTTGGAAAGCTTATTCTGAGGCCCTTAATTTGGTCTAGGGTTAGGTCAGGATTAATAAGCATAAATAGCAGTTTACAGCCGCACAAGCCAGAGAGAGACGGAAATTAGACAACTTTTACAATCATTGTTTTTGCTTTTACATTATTGGGCTTAATTGCTTTACATTGTTAATTTTCGGATTTTTCAATCATCCTGACCTTGTTGCCTTGCACAGAGCATAACTAGAGCTACAGATATCGGATTTTGGTGATATTTGGTTCCCTAAAAAGATAAGGAAGAGACCTACAATTTCAGGTTTCACAAGAATTGTCAAATTAGGTCAAAATCAAGTCTAAATTGGGTCCCGAGTTCTCTGGCACGGATCAGTCCGCAGTCCATGATGTTCCTTCACTAAATGGGCCTAACTTACTCATCTTAAGCCCAATTAAGGCATATGATACCTTGTTGGAAAGCTTATTCAGAGGCCCTTAATTTGGTATAGGGTTAGGTCAGGAATAATAAGCATAAAAGCAGTTTATAGCCGCACAAGCCAGAGAGAGACGAAATTAGACAACTTAACAATCATTGTTTTTGCTTTTACATTATTGGGCTTAATTGCTAAACATTGTTAATTTCGGATTTTTCACTCATCGACCTAGTTACCTTGCACGAGCATAACTAGAGCTACAATATCGGATTTTGGGAACTTTGGTTCCCTAGAAAGATAAGGAAGAGACCTACAATTTCAGGTTTCACAAGAATTGTCAAATTAGGCCAAAATCAAGGCTAAATTGGGTCCCGAGTTCTCGCGCGGATCCCATCCATATGTTCCTTCACTTAAATGGGCCTACCTACTCATCTTAAGCCCAATTAAGGCATATGAAACCTTGTTGGAAAGCTTATTCGAGCCCTTAATTTGGTCTAGGGTTAGGTCAGATTAATAACATAAATAGCATTTACACCCACAAGCAGAAGAACGAAATTAGACAACTTTACAATCATTTTTTCTTTACATTATTGGCTTAATTCTACATTTTAATTTTCGGATTTTCACTCATCGACCTTGTTGCCTCGAGCATAACTAGAGCTACAGATATCGGATTTTGGTGATATTTGGTTCCCTAAAAAGATAAGGAAGAGACCTACAATTTCAGGTTTCACAAGAATTGTCAAATTAGGTCAAAATCAAGTCTAAATTGGGTCCCGAGTTCTCTGGCACGGATCAGTCCGCAGTCCATGATGTTCCTTCACTTTAATGGGCTTAACTTACTCATCTTAAGCCCAATTAAGGCTTATGATACCTTGTTGGAAAGCTTATTCAGAGGCCCTTAATTTGGTCTAGGTTTAGGTCAGGAATAATAAGCATAAATAGCAGTTTACAGCCGCACAAGCCAGAGAGAGTCGGAAATTAGACATCTTTTACAATCATTGTTTTTGTTTTTACATAATTGGGCTTAATTGCTAAACATTGTTAATTTTCGGATTTTTCACTCATCCTGACCAAGTTGCCTTGCACAGAGCATAACTAGAGCTACAGATATCAGATTTTGGCGATCTTTGGTTCCCTAGAAAGATAAGGAAGAGACCTACAAATTCAGGTTTCACAAGTATTGTCAAATTAGGCCAAAATCAAGGTTAAATTGGGTCCCGAGTTCTCTGGCGCGGATCAGTGCACAGTCCATGATATTCCTTCACTTATATGGGCCTAACTTACTCATCTTAAGCCCAATTAAGGCTTATGATACCTTGTGGGAAAGCTTATTCAGAGGCCATTAATTTGGTCTAGGGTTAGGTCAGGAATAATAAGCATAAATAGCAGTTTACAGCCGCACAAGCCAGAGAGAGATGGAAATTAGACAACTTTTATAATCAATGTTTTTGCTTTTACATTATTGGGCTTAATTGCTAAACATTGTTAATTTTCGGATTTTTCACTCATCCTGACCTTGTTGCCTTGTGCAGAGCATGACTAGAGCTACAGATATCGGATTTTGGTGATCTTGCTGTCCCTAGAAAGATAAGGAAGAGACCTACAATTTCAGGTTTCACAAGAATTGTCAAATTAGCCCAAAATCAAGGCTAAATTGGGTCCCGAGTTCTCTGGCGCGATTCAGTATGCACTCCATGATGTTCCTTCACTTAAATGGGCCTAACTTACTCATCTTAAGTACAATTAAGGCTTATGATACCTTGTTGGAAAGCTTATTCAGAGGCCCTTAATTTGGTCTAGGGTTTGGTCACGATTAATAAGCATAAATAGAAGTTTACAGTCGCACAAGCCAGAGAGAGACGGAAATTAGACAACTTTTACAATCATTATTTTTGCTTTTACATTATTGGTCTTAATTGCTAAACATTGTTAATTTTCGGATTATTCACTCATCCTGACCTTGTTGCCTTGCGCAGAGCATAACTAGAGCTACAATTATCGGATTTTGGTGATCTTGCTGTCCCTAGAAAGATAAGGAAGAGACCTACAATTTCAGGTTTCACAAGAATTGTCAAATTAGCCCAAAATCAAGGCTAAATTGGGTCCCGAGTTCTCTGGCGCGATTCAGTATGCACTACATGATGTTCCTTCACTTAAATGGGCCTAACTTACTCATCTTAAGTACAATTAAGGCTTATGATACCTTGTTGGAAAGCTTATTCAGAGGCCCTTAATTTGGTCTAGGGTTTGGTCACGATTAATAAGCATAAATAGCAGTTTACAGTCGCACAAGCCAGAGAGAGACGGAAATTAGACAACTTTTACAATCATTATTTTTGCTTTTACATTATTGGGCTTAATTGCTAAACATTGTTAATTTTCGGATTATTCACTCATCCTGACCTTGTTGCCTTGCGCAGAGCATAACTAGAGCTACAATTATCGGATTTTGGTGATCTTGCTGTCCCTAGAAAGATAAGGAAGAGACCTACAATTTCAGGTTTCACAAGAATTGTCAAATTAGGCCAAAATCAAGGCTAAATTGGGTCCCGAGTTCTCTGGCGTGGATCAGTGCGCTGTCCATCGTGTTCCTTCATTTAAATGGGCCTAACTTACTCATCTTAAGCCCAATTAAGGCATATGATATCTTGTTGGAAAGCTTATTCAGAGGCCCTTAATTTAGTCTAGGGTTAGGTCAGGAGTAATAAGCACAAATAGCAGTTTACAGCCGCACAAGCCAGAGAGAGACAGAAATTAGAAAACTTTTACAATCATTGTTTTTGCTTTTACAATACTGGGCTTAATTGCTAAACATTGTTAATTTTCAGATTTTTCACTCATCATGACCATGTTGCCTTGCACAGAGCATAACTAGAGCTACAGATATCGGATTTTGATGATCTTCCTGTCCCTAGAAAGCTAAGGAAGAGACCTACAATTTCAGGTTTCACAAGAATTGTCAGATTAGGCCAAAATCAAGGCTAAATTGGGTCCCGAGTTCTCTGGCGCGATTCTGTACGCAGTCCATGATGTTCCTTCACTTAAATGGGCCTAACTTACTCATCTTAAGCCCAATTAAGGCTTATGATACCTTGTTGGAAAGCTTATTCAGAGGCCATTAATTTGGTCTAGGGTTAGGTCAGGATTAATAAGCATAAATAGCAGTTTATAGCCGTACAAGCCACAGAGAGACGGAAATTAGACAACTTTTACAATCAATATTTTTGCTTTTACATTATTGGGCTTAATTGCTAAACATTGTTAATTTTCGGATTTTTCACTCATCCTGACCATGTGGCCTTGCGCAGGGCATAACTAGAGCTACAGTTATCGGATTTTGGTGATCTTGCTGTCCCTAGAAAGATAAGGAAGAGACCTACAATTTCAGGTGTCACAAGAATTGTCAAATTTGGCCAAAATCAAGGCTAAATTGGGTCCCGAGTTCTCTGGCACGGATCAGTGCGCAGTCCATGATGTTCCTTCACTTAAAAGGGCCTAACTTACTCATCTTAAGCCCAATTAATGCATATGATACCATGTTGCAAAGCTTATTCAGAGGCCCTTAATTTGGTCTAGGGTTAGGTAAGGATTAATAAGCATAAATAGCAGTTTACAGCCGCACAAGCCAGGGAGAGGCGGAAATTAGACCACTTTTACAATCATTGTTTTTACTTTTACATTATTGGGCTTAATTGCTAAACATTGTTAATTTCGGATTTTTCACTCATCCTGATCTTGTTGCCTTGCGCAGGGCATAACTAGAGCAACACATATCGGATTTTGGTGATCTTGCTGTCCCTAGAAACATAAGGAAGAGACCTACAATTTCAGGTTTCACAACAATTGTCAAATTAGGCCAAAAACAAGGATAAATTGGGTCCCGAGTTCTCTGGCACGGATCAG
>JAUPTC010000010.1:2897951-2913951 GCA_030762895.1 Sophora flavescens | reverse complement strand
ATTTAGGCCTAATTTGACAATTATTGTGAAACCTGAAATTGTAGGTCTCTTCCTTATCTTTCTAGGGACAGCAAGATCACCAAAATCCGATATTTGTAGCACTAGTTATGCCCTGCGCAAGGCAACAAGGTCAGGATGAGTGAAAAATCCGAAATTAACAATGTTTAGCAATTAAGCCCAATAATGTAAAAGCAAAAACAATGATTGTAAAAGTGGTCTAATTTCCATCTCTCCCTGGCTTGTGCGGCTGTAAACTGCTATTTATGCTTATTAATCCATACCTAACCCTAGACCAAATTAAGGGCCTCTGAATAAGCTTTCCAACATGGTATCATATGCATTAATTATGCTTAAGATCAGTAAGTTAGGCCCTTTTAAGTGAAGGAACATCATGGACTGCGTACTGAATCGCGCCAGAGAACTCGGGACCCAATTTAGCCTTGATTTTGGCATAATTTGACAATTCTTGTGAAACCTGAAATTGTAGGTCTCTTCCTTATCTTTCTAGGGACAGCAAGATCCCCAAAATCCGATAACTGTAGCTCTAGTTATGCTCTGCGCAAGGCCACAAGGTCAGAATGAGTGAAAAACCCGAAAATTAACAATGTTTAGCAATTAAGCCCAATAATGTAAAAGCAAAAATAATGGTTGTAAAAGTTGTCTAATTTCCGTCTCTCTTTGGCTTGTTCGGCTGTAAACTGCTATTTATGCTTATTAATCCTGACCTAACCCTAGACCAAATTAAGGGCCTCAGAATAAGCTTTCCAACAAGGTATCATAAGCCTTAATTGGGCTTTAGATGAGTAAGTTAGACCCATTTAAGTGAAGGAACATCATGGACTACGTACTGAATCGCGCCAGAGAACTCGGGACCTAATTTAGCCTTGATTTTGGCCAAATCTGACAATTCTTCTGAAACCTGAATTTGTAGGTCTCTTCCTTATCTTTCTAGGGACAGCAAGATCACCAAAATCCGATATCTGTAGCTCTAGTTTTGCTCTGTGCAAGGCAACAAGGTCAGGATGAGTGAAAAATACGAAAATTAACAATGTTTAGCAACTAAAACCAATAATGTAAAAGCAAAAACAACGATTGTAAAAGTTGTCTAATTTCCGTCTCTCTCTGGTTTGTGCGACTGTAAACTGCTATTTATGCTTATTATTCCTGACCTAACCCTAGACCAAATCAAGGGCCTCTGAATAAGCTTTCCAACAAGGTATCATAAGCCATAATTGGGCTTAAGATGAGTAAGTTGGGCCCATTTATGTGAAGGAACATCATGGACTGCGGACTAATCCGTGCCAGAGAATTCGGGACCCAATTTAGCCTTGATTTTGACCTAATTTGACAATACTTGTGACACCTGAATTTGTAGGTCTCTTCCTTATCTTTCTAGGGAACCAAAGATCACCAAAATCCGATATCTGTAGCTCTAGTTATGCTCTGTGCAAGGAAACAAGGTCAGGAAGAGTGAAAAATCCTAAAATTAACAAAGTTTAGCAATTAAGCCCAAATATGTAAAAGCAAAAACAATTATTGTAAAAGTTGTCTAATTTCCGTCTCTCTCTGGCTTGTGAGGCTGAAAACTGCTATTTATGCTTATTATTCCTGACCTAACCCTGGACCAAATTAAGGGCCTCTGAATAAGCTTTCCAACAAGGTTTCATAAGCCTTAATTGGGCTTAAGATGAGTAAGTTGGGCCCATTTATGTGAAGGAACATCATGGACTGCGGACTAATCCGTGCCAGAGAATTCGGGACCCAATTTAGCCTTGATTTTGACCTAATTTGACAATTCTTGTGAAATCTGAAATTGTAGGTCTCTTCCTTATCTTTTTAGGGAACCAAAGATCACCAAAATCCGATATCTGTAGCTCTAGTTATGCTCTGTGCAAGGCAACAAGGTCAGGAAGAGTGAAAAATCCTAAAATTAACAAAGTTTAGCAATTAAGCCCAAAAATGTAAAAGCAAATACAAAGATTGTAAAAGTTATCGAATTTTCGTCTCTCTCTGGCTCGTAGGGCCGTAAACTGCTATTTATGCTTATTAATCTTGGCCTAACCCTAGACCAAATTAAGGGCCTCTGAATAAGCTTTCCTACAAGGTATCATATGCCTTAATTAGGCTTAAGATGAGTAAGTTAGGCCCATTTAAGTGAAGGAACATCATGGACTGCGCACTGATCCACGCCAGAGAACTCGGGACCCAACTTAGCCTTGATTTTGGCCAAATTTGACAATTCTTTTGAAACCTGAAATTGTAGGTCTCTTCCTTATCTTTCTAGGGACCCAAAGTTCCCCAAAATCCGATATCTGTAGCTCTAGTTATGCTCTGTGCAAGGTAACTAGGTCAGGATGAGTGAAAAATCCGAAATTAACAATGTTTAGCAACTAAGCCCAATAATGTAAAATCAAAAACAATGATTGTTAAAGTTGTCTAATTTCTGTCTCCCTCTGGCTTGTGCGACTGTAAACTGCTTTTTATGCTTATTATTCCTGACCTAACCCTATAACAAATTAAGGGCCTCTGAATAAGCTTTCCAACAAGGTATCATAAGTCTTAATTGGGCTTAAGATGAGTAAGTTGGGCCCATTTATGTGAAGGAACATCATGGACTGCGGACTAATCCGTGAAAGAGAATTCGGGACCCAATTTAGCCTTGATTTTGACCTAATTTGACAATTCTTGTGAAATCTGAAATTGTAGGTCTCTTCCTTATCTTTTTAGGGAACCAAAGATCACTAAAATCCGATATCTGTAGCTCTAGTTATGCTCTGTGCAAGGCAACAAGGTCAGGAAGAGTGAAAAATCCTAAAATTAACAAAGTTTAGCAATTAAGCCCAAAAATGTAAAATCAAAAACAAAGATTGTAAAAGTTATCCAATTTTCGTCTCTCTCTGGCTTGTACGGCCGTAAACTGCTATTTATGCTTATTAATCCTGGCCTAACCCTAGACCAAATTAAGGGCCTCTGAATAAGCTTTCCTACAAGGTATCATATGCCTTAATTAGGCTTAAGATGAGTAAGTTAGGCCCATTTAAGTGAAGGAACATCATGGACTGCGCACTGATCCGCGCCAGAGAACTCGGGACCCAACTTAGCCTTGATTTTGGCCCAATTTGACAATTCTTTTGAAACCTGAAATTGTAGGTCTCTTCCTTATCTTTCTAGGGACCCAAAGTTCCCCAAAATCCGATATCTGTAGCTCTAGTTATGCTCTGTGCAAGGTAACTAGGTCAGGATGAGTGAAAAATCCGAAATTAACAATGTTTAGCAACTAAGCCCAATAATGTAAAATCAAAAACAATGATTGTTAAAGTTGTCTAATTTCTGTCTCCCTCTGGCTTGTGCGACTGTAAACTGCTTTTTATGCTTATTATTCCTGACCTAACCCTATAACAAATTAAGGGCCTCTGAATAAGCTTTCCAACAAGGTATCATAAGTCTTAATTGGGCTTAAGATGAGTAAGTTGGGCCCATTTATGTGAAGGAACATCATGGACTGCGGACTAATCCGTGAAAGAGAATTCGGGACCCAATTTAGCCTTGATTTTGACCTAATTTCACAATTCTTGTGAAATCTGAAATTGTAGGTCTCTTCCTTATCTTTTTAGGGAACCAAAGATCACTAAAATCCGATATCTGTAGCTCTAGTTATGCTCTGTGCAAGGCAACAAGGTCAGGAAGAGTGAAAAATCCTAAAATTAACAAAGTTTAGCAATTAAGCCCAAAAATGTAAAATCAAAAACAAAGATTGTAAAAGTTATCCAATTTTCGTCTCTCTCTGGCTTGTACGGCCGTAAACTGCTATTTATGCTTATTAATCCTGGCCTAACCCTAGACCAAATTAAGGGCCTCTGAATAAGCTTTCCTACAAGGTATCATATGCCTTAATTAGACTTAAGATGAGTAAGTTAGGCCCATTTAAGTGAAGGAACATCATGGACTGCGCACAGATCCGCGCCAGAGAACTCGGGACCCAATTTAGCCTTGATTTTGGCCTAATTTGACAATTCTTGTGAAAACTGAAATTGTTGTTCTCTTCCTTATCTTTCTAGGGACAGCAAGGTCACCAAAATCCGATATTTGTAGCTCTAGTTATGCGCTGCGCAAGGCAAGAAGGTCAGGATGAGTGAAAAATCCGAAAATTAACAATGTTTAGCAATTAAGCCCAATTAAGCCCAATAATGTGAAAGCAAAAACAATGATTGTAAAAGTTGTCTAATTTCCGTCTCTCTCTGGCTTGTGCGGCTGTAAACTGCTATTTACGCTTATTAATCCTGACCTAAACCTAGTACAAATTAAGGGCCTCTGAATAAGCTTTCCAACATGAGGTCATATGCCTTAATTGGGCTTAAGATGAGGAAGTTAGGCCTATTTAAGTGAAGGAACATCATGGACTGCTCACAGATCAGCGCCAGAGAACACGGGACCCAATTTAGTCTTGATTTTGTCATAATTTGTCAATTCTTGTGAAACCTGAAATTGTAGGACTCTTCCTTATCTTTCTAGGGACAGCAAGATCACCAAAATCCGATATATGTAGCTCTAGTTATGCTCTGTGCAAGGCAACATGGTCAGGATGAGTGAAAAATCCGAAAATTAACAATGTTTAGCAATTAAGCCCAATAATGTAAAAGCAAAAACAATGATTGTAAAAGTTGTGTAATTTCCGTCTCTCTCTGGCTTGTGCGGCTGTAAACTTCTATTTATGCTTATTAATCCTGACTAACCCTAGACCAAATTAAGGGCCTCCGAATAAGTTTTCCAACAAGGTATCATATGCCTTAATTGGGCTTAAGATGAGTAAGTTACGCCCATTTAAGTGAAGGAACATCATGGACTACGCACTGATACGCGCCAGAGAACTTGGAACCCAATTTAGGCTAGATTTTGGGCTAATTTGACAATTCTCGTGTTTCCAGAAATAGTAGGTCTCTTCCTTATCTTTCTAGGGACAGCAAGATCACCAAAATTCGATATTTGTAGCTCTAGTTATGTTCTGCGTAAGGCAACAAGGTCGGGATGAGTGAAAAATCCGAAAATTAACAATGTTTAGCAATTAAGCCCAATAATGTAAAAGCAAAAACAATGATTGTAAAAGTTGTCTAATTTCCGTCTCTCTCTGGCTTGTGCGATCTGAACTGCTATTTATGCTTTATAATCCTGACCTAACCCTAGACCAAATTGAGGGCCTCTGAATAAGTTTTACAACAAGGTATCATTTGCCTTAATTGGGCTTAAGATGAGTAAGTTAGGCCCATTTAAATGAAGGAACCCGATGGACTGCGCACTGATCCGCACCAGAGAACACGGGACCCAATTTTGCCTTGATTTTGTCCTAATCTGAGAATTCTTGAGAATCCTGAAATTGTAGGTCTCTTCCTTATCTTTCTAGGTACAAGAAGGTAACCAAAATCTGATATCTGTAGCTCTAGTTATGTTCTGCGCAAGGCAACAAGGTCAGGTTTAGTTAAATATCCGAAAATTAACAGTGTTTAGCAATTAAGCCCAATTATGCCCAATAATGTAAAAGTAAAAACAATGATTGTAAAAGTAATTTCCGTCTCTCTCTGGCTTGTGCCGTTGTAAACTGCTATTTATGCTTATTAATCATGACCTAACACTAGAACAAATTAAGGGCCTCTGAATAAGCTTTCCAACAAGGTATCATATGCCATAATTGGTCTTAAGATGAGTAAGATAGGCCCATTTAAGTGAAGGAACATCATGGATTGCGCACTGATCCGTGCCAGATAACTCGGGACCCAATTTAGCCTTGAATTTGGCCTAATTTGACAATTCCTGTGAAACCTGAAATTGGAGGTCTCTTCCTTATCTTTCTAGGGACAGTAAGATCACCAAAATCCGATATATGTAGCTCTAGTTATGTTCTGCGCAAGGCAACAAGGTCATGATGAGTGAAAAATCCGAAAATTAACAATGTTTAGTGATTAAGCCCAATATTCTAAAAGCAAAAACAATGATTGTAAAAGTTGTCTAATTTCCGTCTCTCTCTGGCTTGTGCGGCTGTAAACAGTTATTTATGCTTCTAAATCCTGACCTAACCCTAGACCAAATTGAGGGCCTCTGAATAAGTTTTACAACAAGGTATCATAGGCCTTAATTGGTCTTAAGATGAGTAAGTTAGGCCCATTAAAGTGAAGGAACATCATGGACTGCGCACTGATTCGCGTCAGAGAACACGGGACCCAATTTAGCCTTGATTTTGGCCTAATTTGACAATTCTTGAGAAACCTGAAATTGTAGGTCTCTTCCTTATCTTTCTAGGGACAGCAAGGTCACCAAAATCCGATATCTGTAGCTCTAGTTATGTTCTGCGCAAGGCAACAAGGTCATGATGAGTGAAAAATCCGAAAATTAACAATGTTTAGCAATTAAGCCCAATAATGTAAAAGCAAAAATAATGATTGTAAAAGTTGTCTAATTTCCGTCTCTCTCTAGCTTGTGCGGCTGTAAACTGTTATTTATGCTTATTAATCATGACCTAACCCTAGACCAAATTAAGGGCCTCTGAATAAGCTTGCCAACAAGATTTCATATGCCTTAATTGGGCTTAAGATGAGTAAGTTAGGCCCATTTAAGTGAAGGAACATCATGGACTGCGAACTGATCCGCGCCAGAGAACTCGGGACCCAACTTAGCCTTGATTTTGGCCTAATTTGACAATTCTTGTGAAACCTGAAATTGTAGGTCTCTTCCTTATCTTTCTAGGGAACCAAAGTTCCCCAAAATCCGATAACTGTAGCTCTAGTTATGCTCTGCACAAGGCAACTAGGTCAGGATGAGTGAAAAATCCGAAAATTAACAATGTTTAGCAATTAAGCCCAATAATGTAAAAGCAAAAACAATGATTGTAAAAATTCTCTAATTTCCGTCTCTCTCTGGCTTGTGCGACTGTAAACTGCTATTTATGATTATTATTCCTGACCTAACCCTAGACCAAATCAAGGGCCTCTGAATAAGCTTTCCAACAAGGTATCATAAACCATAATTGCGCTTAAGATGAGTAAGTTGGGCCCATTTATGTGAAGGAACATCATGGACTGCGCACTGATCCGCGTCAAAGAACTCGGAACACAATTTAGCCTTGATTTTGGCCTAATTTGACAATTCTTGAGAAACCTGAAATTGTAGGTCTCTTCCTTATCTTTCTAGGGACAGCAAGGTCACCAAAATCCGATATCTGTAGCTCTAGTTATGTTCTGCGCAAGGCAACAAGGTCATGATGAGTGAAAAATCAGAAAATTAACAATGTTTAGCAATTAAGCCCAATTAAGCCCAATAATGTTACAGCAAAAACAATGATTGTAAAAGTTGTCTAATTTCCGTCTTTCTCTAGCTTGTGCGGCTGTAAACTGCTATTTATGCTTATTAATCCTGACCTAACCCTAGACCAAATTAAGGGCCTCTGAATAAGCTTTCCAACAAGATTTCATATGCCTTAATTGGGCTTAAGTTGAGTAAGTTAGGCCCATTAAAGTGAAGGAACATCATGGACTGCGCACTGATTCGCGTCAGAGAACACAGGACCCAATTTAGCCTTGATTTTGGCCTAATTTGACAATTCTTGAGAAACCTGAAATTGTAGGTCTCTTCCTTATCTTTCTAGGGACAGCAAGGTCACCAAAATCCGATATCTGTAGCTCTAGTTATGTTCTGCGCAAGGCAACAAGGTCATGATGAGTGAAAAATCCGAAAATTAACAATGTTTAGCAATTAAGCCCAATAATGTAAAAGCAAAAACAATGATTGTAAAAGTTGTCTAATTTCCGTCTCTCCGGCTTGTGCGGCTGTAAACGCTATTTATGCTTTTTAATCCTGACCTAACCCTAGACCAAATTGAGGGCCTCTGAATAAGCTTTCCAATAAGGTATCATATTCCTTAATTGGGCTTAAATGAGTAAGTTAGGCCCATTTAAGTGAAGCAACATCATGGACAGCGTACTGATCCGCGCCAGAGAACTCGGGACCCAATTTAGCCTTGATTTTGGCCTAATTTGACAATTCTTGGGAAACCTGAAATTGTAGGTCTCTTCCTTATCTTTCTAGGGACAGCAAGATCACCAAAATCCGATATCTGTAGCTCTAGTTATGCTCTGCGCAAGGCAACAAGATCAGGATGAGTGAAAAATGCAAAAATTAACAATGTTTAGGAATAAAGCCCAATAATGTAAAAGCAAAAACAATGTTTGTAAGAGTTGTCTAATTTCCATCTCTCTCTGGCTTGTGCGGCTGTAAACTGTTATTTATGCTTATTAAACCTAACCTTAAGGGCCTCTGAACAAGCTTTCCAACAAGGTATCATATGCCTTAAATGGGCTTAAGATGAGTAAGTTAGACCCATTTATGTGAAGGAATATCATGCACTGCACACTGATCAGCGCTAGAGAACTCTGGACCCAATTTAGCCTTGATTTTGGCCTAATTTGACAACTCTTGTGAAACCTGAAATTGTAGGTCTCTTCCTTATCTTTCTAGGGACAGCAAGATCACCAAAATCCGATATCTGTAGCTCTAGTTATGTTCCGCGCAAGGCAACAAGGTCAGGATGAGTGAAAAATCCGGAAATTAACAATATTTAGCAATTAAGCCCAATATTGTGAAAGCAAAATTAATGATTGTAAAAGTTGTCTAATTTCCGTCTCTCTGTGGCTTGTGCGGCTGTGAACTGCTATTTATTCTTATTAATCCTGACCTAACCCTAGACCAAATTAAGGGCCTCTGAATAAGCTTTCCAATAAGGTATCATATTTCTTAATTGGGCTTAAGATGTGTAAGTTAGGCCCATTTAAGTGAAGGAACATCATGGACAACGCACTGATCCGCGCCAGAGAACTCGGTACCCAATTTAGCCCTGATTTTGGCCTAATTTGACAATTATTGTGTAACCTGAAATTGTAGGTCTCTTCCTTATCTTTCTAGGGACAGCAAGATCATTAAAATCCCATATTTGTAGCTCTAGTAATGCTCTGTGCAAGCCAACAAGGTCAGGATGAGTGAAAAATCCGAAAATTAACAATGTTTAGCAATTAAGCCCAATAATGTAAAAGCAAAAACAATGATTGTAAAAGTTGTCTAATTTTCGTCTCTCTCTGGCTTGTGCGGCTGTAAACTGCTATTTATGCTTATTAATCCTGACCTAACCCTAGACCAAATTAAGGGCCTCTGAATAATCTTTCCAACAAGGTTACATATGCCTTAATTGGGATTAAGATGAGTAAGTTAGGCCCATTTAAGTGAAGGAACATCATGGATCGACAGATCCATGCCGGAGAGAACTCGGGGACCCAATTTAGCCTTGATTTTGGCCTAATTTGACAATTCTTATGAAACCTGAAATTTCAGGTCTCTTCCTTATCTTTCTAGGGACCGCATGATCACCAAAATCCGATATCTGTAGCTCCAGTTATGCTCTGCGCAAGGCAACAAGGTCAGGATGAGTGAAAAATCCGAAAATTTACAATGTTTAGCAATTAAGCCCAATAATGTAAAACCAAAAACAATGATTGTAAAAGTTGTCTAATTTTCTTCTCTCTCTAGCTTGTGCGACTATAGACTGCTTTTTATGCTTATTAATCCTGACCTAACCCTAGACCAAATTAAGGGCCTTTGAATAAGCTTTCCAACAAGGTATCATATTCCTTAATTGGGCTTACGATGAGTTAGTTAGGCCCATTTAAGTGAAGGAACATCATGGACTGCGTACTGATCTGTGCCAAATAAATCGGGACCCAATTTAGCCTTGATTTTCGCCTAATTTGACAATTCTTGTGACCTGAAATTGTAGGTCTCTTCCTTTTCTTTCTAAGGACAGCAAGATCACCAAAATCCGATATCTGTAGCTCTAGTTTTGTCTCTGCAATGCAACAAGGTCAGGATGAGTGAAAAATCCGAAAATTAACAATGTTTAGCAATTAAGCCCAATAATGTAAAAGCAAAAACAATGATTGTAAAAGTTGTATAATTTCCATCTCTCTCTGACTTGTGTGGCTATAAAGTTCTAATTATGCTGATTAATCCTCACCTATCCCTAGACCAAATTAAGGGCATCTGAATAATATTTCCAACAATGTTTCATATGCCTTAATTGGCCTTAAGATGAGTAAGTTTGGCCAATTTAAGTGACGGAACATCATGGACTTAAATCTTCGTCTGTGCCGAAGAAATCGGTACCTTATTTAACCTTGATTTTGGGATAATTTGACAATTCTTGTGAAACCTGAAATTGTTGGTCTCTTCCTTATCTTTCTAGGGACAGCAAGATCACCAAAATCCAATATCTGTAGCTCTAGTTATGCTCTGCGCAAGGCAACCAGGTCAGGATGAGTGAAAAATCCGAAAATTAACAATGTTTAGCAATTAAGCCCAATTAAGCCCAATAATATAAAAAGAAAAAATAATGATTGTAAAAGTCTTCTAATTTCCGTCTCTCTCTGGTTTGTGCGGCCGTAAACTGCTATTTATGCTTATTAATGCTGACCTAACCATAGAACAAATTAAGGGCCTCTGAATAAGCTTTCCAACAAGGTAACATATGCCTTAATTGGGCTTAAGATGAGTAAGTTAGGCCCATTTAAGTGAAGGAACATCATGGAATGCGCACTGATCCGCGCCAGAGAACACGGGACATAATTTAGCCTTGATTTTGGCCTAATTTGACAATTCTTTTGAAACCACAAATTGTTGGTCTCTTCCTTATCTTTCTAGGGACAGCAAGATCACCAAAATCGATATCCCGTAGCTCTAGTTGTGCTCTCCCAAGGCAAAAAGGTCAAGATGAGTGAAAAATCCGAAAATTAACAATGTTTAGCAATTAAGCCCAATAATGAAAAAAAAAAACAATGATTGTAAAAGTTTTCTAATTTTCGTCTCTCTGGCTTTGCGGTCTGTAAACTGCTATTTATGCTTATTAATGCTGACCTAACCCTATCACACATTACGGGCCTCTTAATAAGCTTACCAGCAAGGTATCATATGCCATAATTGGGCTTAAGAAGAATAATTTAGGCCCATTTAAGTGAAGGAACATCATGGACTCACCATTCAGTTCCCTTGAGAACTTGGGACCCAATTTAGCCTTGATTTTGGTCTAATTTCAAAATTCATGTGAAACCAGAAATTGTAGTTCTTTTCGTTATCTTTCTAAGGACAGCAAGATCACCAAAATCCGATATATGTCAGCTCTAGTTATCTGTGCAAGGCATCAAGGTCAGGACGAGTGAAAAATCCGAAAATTAGCAATTAAGCCCAATAATGTAAAAGCAAAAACAATGATTGTAAAAGTTGTCTAATTTCCGTCCCTCTCTGGCTTGTGCGGCTGTAAACAAATATTTATGCATATTAATCCTGACCTTACCCTAGACAAAATTGCCTCTGAATAAGCTTTCCAACAAGGTATCATATGCCTTAATTAGGCTTAAGACGAGTAAGTTAGGCCCATTTAAGTGAAGGAACATATTGGACTGAGCACTGATCCGCGCCAGAAAACAAGGGACATAATTTAGCCTTGATTTTGGCCTAATTTGACAATTCTTGTGAAACCAGAAATTATAGGTCTCTTCCTTATCTTTATAGGGACAGCAAGATCACCAAAATCCGATATCTGTAGCTCTAGTTATGCTCCGCGCAAGGCAACAAGGTCAGGATGAGAGAAAAATCCGAAAATTAACAATATTTAGCAATTAAGCCCAATAATGTAAAAGCAAAAATAATGATTGTAAAAATTGTCTAATTTTCGTCTCTTTCTGGCTTGTGCGGCTGTTAACTGCTATTTATTCTTATTAATCCTAACCTAACCCTAAAACAAATTAAGGGCCTCTTAATAAGCTTTCCAACAAGGTATCATATGCCTTAATTGGGCTTAAAAAGAGTAAGTTAGGCCCATTTAAGTGAAGGAACATCATGGACTCCGCACTGATCCGCGCCAGAGTACTCGGGACCCAATTTACCCTTAATTTTACCTTAATTTGACAATTCTTGTGAAACCTGAAATTGTAGTTCTCTTCCATATCTTTCTCAGGACAGCAAGATCACCAAAATCCGATATATGTAGCTCTCGTTATGCTCTGTGCGAGGCATCAAGGTCAGGATGAGTGAAAAATCCGAAAATTAGCAATTAAGCCCAATAATGTAAAAGCAAAAACAATGATTGTAAAAGTTGTCTAATTTCCGTCTCTCTCTGCCTTGTGCGGCTGTAAACTAATATTTATGCTTATTAATACGGACCTAACCCCAGACAAAATTGCCTCTGAATAAGCTTACCAACAAGGTATCATATGCCTTAATTGGGCTTAAGATGAGTAAGTTAGGCCCATTTAAGTGAAAGAACATCATGGATTGCGCAATGATCCACGCTAGAGAACTCGGGACCCTATTTTGCCTTTATTTTGGCCTAATTTGACAATTCTTATGAAACCTGAAATTGTAGGTCTCTTCCTTATCTTTCTAGGGACAGCAAGATCACCAAAATCCGATATCTGTATTTCTAGTTATGCTTTGTACAAGGCAACAAGGTCAGGATGAGTGAAAAATCCGAAAATTAACAATGTTTAGCCATTAAGCCCAATAATGTAAAAGCAAAAACAATGATTGTAAAAGTTGTCTAATTTCCGTCTCTCTCTGGATTGTACGGCTGTAAACTGCTATTTAAGCTTATTAATATTGACCTAACCCTAGAACAAATTAAAGGCATCTGAATAAGCTTTCCAACAAGGTATCATATGCCTAAATTGGGCTTAAGATGAGAAAGTTAGGCCCATTTAAGTGAAGGAACATCATGGAGTGCGCACTGATCCGCGCCAGAGAACTCGGGACCCAATTTAGCCTTGATTTTGGCCTAATTTGACAATTCTTGTGAAACATGAAATTGTAGGTCTCTTCCTTATCTTTCTGGGGACAGCAAGATCACCAAAATCCGATATCTGTAGCTTTAGTTATGCTCTGCGCAAGGCAACAAAGTCAGGATGAGTGAAAAATCCGAAAATTAACAATGTTTAGCAATTAAGCCCGATAATATAAAAGCATAAACAATGATTGTAAAAGTTGTCTAATTTCCGTCTCTCTCTGGCTTGTGCGGCTGTAAACTGCTATTTATACTTACTAATCCTAACCAAATCCTACACCAAATTAACGGCCTCTGAATAAGCTTTCCAAGAAGGTATCATATGCCTCAATTGGGCTTAAGATTAGTAAGTTAGGCCCATTTAAGAGAAGGAACATCATGGATGCAGCCGATCCGTGCCAGAGAACTCGGGACCCAATTTAGCCTTGATTTTGGCTTAATTTGACAATTCTTGGGAAACCTGACATTGTAGGACTCTTCCTTATCTTTCCAGGGACAGCAAGATCACCAAAATCCGATATCTGTAGCTCTAGTTATGTTCTGCGCAAGGCAACAAGGTCAGGATGAGTGAAAAATCCGAAAATTAACAATGTTTAGCAATTAAGCCCAGTATTGTAAAAGTAAAAACAATGATTGTAAAAGTTGTCTAATTTCCTTCTCTCTCTGGCTTGTACGGCTGTAAACTGCTATTTATGCTTATTAATCCTGACCTAACCCTAGACCAAATTAAGGGCCTCTGAATAAGCATTCACACAAGGTATCAGATGCCTTAATTGGGCTTAAGATGAGTAAGTTAGGCCCATTTAAGTGAAGGAACATAATGGACTGCGCACTGATCCGCGCAAGAGAACTCGGGACCCAATTTAGCCTTGATTTTGGCTTAATTTGACAATTCTTGGGAAACCTGACATTGTAGGACTCTTCCTTATCTTTCCAGGGACAGCAAGATCACCAAAATCCGATATCTGTAGCTCTAGTTATGTTCTGCGCAAGGCAACAAGGTCAGGATGAGTGAAAAATCCGAAAATTAACAATGTTTAGCAATTAAGCCCAGTATTGTAAAAGTAAAAACAATGATTGTAAAAGTTGTCTAATTTCCATCTCTCTCTGGCTTGTACGGCTGTAAACTGCTATTTATGCTTATTAATCCTGACCTAACCCTTGACCAAATTAAGGGCCTCTGAATAAGCATTCACACAAGGTATCATATGCCTTAATTGGGCTTAAGATGAGTAAGTTAGGCCCATTTAAGTGAAGGAACATAATGGACTGCGCACTGATCCTCTCCCGAGAAATCGGGACCCAATTTAGCCTTGATTTTGGCCTAATTTGACAATTCTTAAGAAACCTGAAATTGTAGGTCTCTTCCTTATCATTCTAGGGACAGCAAGATCACCAAAATCCGATATCTGTAGCTCTAGTTATGCTCTGCACAAGGCAACAAGGTCAGGGTGAGTGAAAAATCCGAAAATTAACAATGTTTAGCAATTAAGCCCAATTAAGCCCAATAATGTAAAAGTGAAAACAGTGACTGTAAAAGTTGTCTAATTTCGGTCTCTCTCTGGTTTGTGCGGCTGTAAAGTGATATTTATTCTTATTAATCCTGACCTAAAACTATACCAAATTAAGGGCCTCTGAATAAGCTTTCCAACAAGGTGTGATATGCCTTAATTGGGCTTCAGATGAGTAAGTTAGGCACATTTAAGTGAAGGAACAACATGGATTGCGCACTGATCCGCACGATAGAACTCGGGACCCAATTTAGCCTTGATTTGAGCCTATTTTGACAATTCTTTTGAAACCTGAAATTGTAGGTCTCTTCCTTATCTTTCTAGGGACATCAAAATCACCAAAATCCGATATTTGTAGCTCTAGTTATGCTCTGCGCAAGACAACAAGGTCAGGATGAGTGAAAAAACCGAGAATTAAGAATGTTTAGAAATTAAGCCCAATTAAGCCCAATAATGTAAAAGCAAAAACAATGATTGTAAAAGTTGTCTAATTTCCGTCTCTCTCTGGCTTGTGCGGCTGTAAACTGCTATTTACGCTTATTAATCCTGACCTAACCCTAGACCAAATTAAGGGCCTCTGAATAAGCATTCCAACAAGGTATCATATGCCTTAATTAGGCTTAAGATGAGTAAGTTAGGCCCATTTAAGTGAAGGAACATCATGGACTGCGCCCTGATCCGCGCCAGAGAACACGGGACCCTATTTAGCCTTGATTTTGGCCTATTTGACAATTCTTTTGAAACCTGACATTGTAGGTCTTTTCCTTATCTTTCTAGGGACAGCAAGATCACCAAAATCCGATATCTGTAGCTTAAGTTATACTCTGCGCATGGCACCAAGGTCGGGATGAGTGAAAAATCCGAAAATTAACAATGTTTAGCAATTAAGCCCAATAATGTAAAACCAAAAACGATGATTATAAAAGTTGTCTAATATCCTTCTCCCTCTGGCTTGTATGGCTGTAAACTTCTATTTATGCTTTTTAATCCCAACCTAACCCTAGACCAAATTAAGGGCCTCTGAATAAACATTCCAACAAGGTATCATATGCCTTAATTGGGCTTAAGATGAGTAAGTTAGGCCCATTTAAGTGAAGGAACATCATGGACTGCGCACTGATCCGGGCTAGAGAACTCGGGACCTAATTTAGCCTTGATTTTGGAATAATTTGACAATTCTTGTGACCTGAAATTGTAGGTCCCTTCCTTATCTTTCTAGGGACAGCAAGACCACCAAAATCCGATATCTGTAGCTCTAGTTATGCTCTGCGCAAGGCAACAAGGTCAGGAAGAGTGAAAAATCCGAATATTAACAATGTTTAGCAATTAAGCCCAATTAAGCCCAATAATGTAAAAGCGAAAACAGTGATTGTAAAAGTTGTCTAATTTCGGTCTCTCTCTGGCTTGTGCGGCTGTAAAGTGATATTTATGCTTATTAATCCTAACCTAAAACTATACCAAATTAAGGGCCTCTGAATAAGCTTTCCAACAAGGTGTGATATGCCTTAATTGGGCTTAAGATGAGTAAGTTAGGCACATTTAAGTGAAGGAACAACATGGATTGCGTCCGATCCGCGATAAGAACTCGGGACCCAATTTAGCCTTGATTTCGGCCTATTTTGAC
>JAUPTC010000010.1:2791740-2897451 GCA_030762895.1 Sophora flavescens | reverse complement strand
TTAAGATTAGTAAATTAGGCCCATTTAAGTGAAGGAATATCATGGAATGCACTGATCCGCGCCGGAAGAACTTTAGGACCCAATTTAACCTTGATTTTGGAATTATTTGACAATTCTTGTGAACCTGAAGTTGTAGGTCCCATCCTTATCTTTCTAGGACAAGCAAGATCATCAAAATCCGATATCGTAGCTCTAGTTATGCTCTGCGCAAGGCAACAAGGTCGGGAAGAGTGAAAAATCCGGAAACATAACAATGTTTAGCAATTATGCCCAATTAACCCCAATAATGTAAAACCAAAAACAATGATTGTAAAAGTTGTCTAATTTCCTTCTCTCTCTAGCTTGTGCGGCTGTAAACTGCTATTTATGCTTTTTAATCCCGACCTAACCCTAGACCAAATTAAGGGCCTTTGAATAAGCTTTCCAACAAGGTATCATATGCCTTAATTGGGCTTAAGATTAGTAAGTTAGGCCCATTTAAGTGAAGGAATATCATGGACTGCCATCGATCCCTTGAGAACTCGGGACCCAACTTATCCTTGATTTTGAAATAATTTGACACTTCTTGTGAACCTGAAATTGTAGGTCCCCTCCTTATATTTCTAGGGACGGCAAGATCATCAAAATCCGATATCTGTAGCTCCAGTTATGCTCTGCACAAGGCAACAAGGTCAGGAAGAGTGAAACATCCGAAAATTAACAATGTTTAGCAATTATGCCCAATAATGTAAAAGCAAAAACAATGATTGTAAAAGTTGTCTAATTTCCGTCTCTCTTAGGCTTGTGCGGCTGTAAAATGCTATTTTTGCTTATTAATTCTGACCTAACCCTAGACCAAATTAATGGCCTCTGAATAAGCTTTCCAACAAGGTATCATATGCCTTAATTGGGCATAAGATGAGTAAGTTAGGCCCATTTAAGGGAAGGAACATCATGGACTGCACACTGATCCGCGCCAGAGTACTCGGGACCCAATTTAGCCTTTATTTGGGAATAATTTGACAATTCTTGTGAACCTGAAATTGTAGGTCCCTTCCTTATCTTTCTAGGGACAACAAGATTATCAAAATCCGATATCTGTAGCTCTAGTTATGCTCTGCACAAGGCAACAAGGTCAGGAAGAGTGAAAAATCCGAAAATTAACAATGTTTAGCAACTATGCCCAATTAAGCCCAATAATGTAAAAGCAAAAACAATGATTGTAAAAGTTGTCTAATTTCCTTATCTCTCTAGCATGTGCTGCTGTAAACTGCTACTCTTGGTTATTAATCCTGACCTAACCCTAGACCAAATAAAGGGCCTCTGAATAAGCTTTCCAACAAGGTATCATATGCCTTAATTGGGTTTAAGATTAGTAAGTTAGCCCCATTTAAGTGAAGGAACATCATGGACTGCGCACTGATCCGTGCTAGGGAACTCGGGATCCAATTTAGCCTTGATTTTGTCCTAATTTGATAATTCTTTGGAAATATGAAATTGTGGGTCTCTTCCTTATCTTTCTAGGGACAGCAAGATCATCAAAATCCGAAATCTGTAGCTCTAGTTATGCTCTATGCAAGGCAACAAGGTTAGGAAGAGTGAAAAATCCGAAAATTAACAATGTTTAGCAATTATGCCCAATAATGTAAAACCAAAAGCAATGATTGTAAAAGTTGTCTAATTTCCGTCTCTCTCTGGCTTGTGCGGCTGTAAACTGCTATTTTTGTTTATTAATCCCGACCTAACCCTAGACCAAATTAAGGGCCTCTGAGTAAGCTTTCCAACAAGGTATCATATGGCATAATTGGGCTTAAGATTAGTAAGTTAGCCCCATTTAAGTGAAGGAACATCATGGACTGCGCACTGATCCGTGCTAGAGAACTCCGGATCCAATTTAGCCTTGATTTTGGCCTAATTTGATAATTCTTCGGAAATATGAAATCGTGGGTCTCTTCCTTATCTTTCTAGGGACAGCAAGATCCCCAAAATCCGATATTTGTAGCTCTAGTTATACTCTGCGCATGGCAACAAGGTCGGGATGAGTGAAAAATCCGAAAATTAACAATGTTTAGCAATTAAGCCCAATTAAGCCCAATAATGTAAAACCAAAACCAATGATTGTAAAAGTTGTCTAATTTTCGTCTGTCTCTGGCTTGTGCGGCTGTAAACTGCAATTTATGCTTTTTAATCCTGACCTAACCCTAGACCTAATTAAGGGCCTCTGAATAAGCTTTCCAACAAGGTATCATATGCCTTAATTGGACTTAAGATTATTAAGTTAGGCCCATTTAAGTGAAGGAATATCATGGACTGCGCACTGATCCGTGCCAGAGAACTCGGGACCCAATTTAGCCTTGATTTTGGAATAATTTGACAATTCTTGTGAAACCTGACATTGTAGGTCTCTTCCTTATCTTTCTAGGGACAGCATAATCACCAAAATCCGAAATCTGTAGCTCTAGTTATGCTCTGCGCAAGGCAACAAGGTCAGGAAGAGTGAAAAATCCGAAAACAAGTGCATTTGGGCTCCATTAGGACAAAAAAGAAGTACAAATTGGCCTGATTAGGTCTTATATGACTTAAAAGTCCATTATTCTTATTAATCCCGACCTAACCCTAGAACAAATTAAGGGCCTCCGAATAAGCTTTCCAACAAGGTATCATATGCCTTAATTGGGCTTAAGATTAGTAAGTTAGGCCCATTTTGACCTATTAGCCTTGATTTTTTCCTTAAGTGAAGGAACATCATGGACTACGACTGATCCGCGCCAGAGTACCCGGGACCCAATTTAGCCTTGATTTTGGCCTAAATTGACAATTCTTGTGTCACCTGAAATTGTAGGTCTCTTCCTAATCTTTCTAGGGACAGCAAGATCATCAAAATCCTATATCTATAGCTCTAGTTATGCTGTGAACAAGGCAACAAGGTCAGGAAGAGTGAAAAATCCAAAAATTAACAATGTTTAGCAATTATGCCCAATTAAGCCCAATAATGTAAAACCAAAAACAATGATTGAAAAAGTTGTCTAATTTCCTTCTCTCTCTAGCTTGTGCGGCTGTAAACTGCTATTTATGCTTTTTAATCCCGACCTAACCTAGACCAAATTAAGGGCCTATGAATAAGCTTTCCAACAAGGTATCATATGCCTTAATTGGGCTTAAGATTAGTAAGTTAGGCCCATTTAAGTGAAGGAACATCATGGATGCATGACCGATCCGCGCCAGAGAACTCGGGACCCAACTTAGCCTTGATTTTGAAATAATTTGACAATTCTTGTGAACCTGAAATTGTAGGTCCCTTCCTTATCTTTCTAGGGACAGCAAGATCATCAAAATCCGATATCTGTAGCTCTAGTTATGCTCTGCACAAGGCAACAAGGTCAGGAAGAGTGAAAAATCCGAAAATTAACAATGTTTAGCAATTATGCCCAATAATGTAAAAGCAAAAACAATGATTGTAAAAGTTGTCTAATTTCCTTCTCTCTCTAGCATGTGCGGCTGTAAACTGCTACTCTTGGTTATTAATCCTGACCTAACCGTAGACCAAATTAAGGGCCTCTGAATAAGCTTTCCAACAAGGTATCATATGCCTTAATTGGGCTTAAGATTAGGAAGTTAGGCCCATCTTAAGTGAAGGAATATCATGGACTACGCATCGATCCGTGCCCGAGAGTACGGGACCCAATTTAGCCTTGATTTTTGCCTAAATTGACAATTCTTGTGTCACCTGAAATTGTAGGTCTCTTCCTTATCTTTCTAGGGACAGCAAGATCATTAAAATCATATATGTAGCTGTTTCTACAACAAAGTGGAAAGTGAAAAATCCGAAAATTAACAATGTTTAGCAATTAAGCCCAATAATGGAAAAGCAAAAACAATGATTGTAAAAGTTGTCTAATTTCCTTCTCTCTTAGCTTGTGCGGCTGTAAAATGCTATTTTTGCTTATTAATCCTGACCTAACCCTAGACCAAATTAATGGCCTCTGAATAAGCTTTCCAACAAGGTATCATATGCCTTAATTGGGCATAAGATGAGTAAGTTAGGCCCATTTAAGGAAGGAACATCATGGATCGCACACTAATCCGCGCCAGAGTACTCGGGACCCAATTTAGCCTTGATTTTGGCCTAATTTGACAATTCTTGGGATCCTGAAATTGTAGGTCCATTCCTTATCTTTCTAGGGACAGCAAGATCATCAAAATGCGATATCTGTAGCTCTAGTTATGCTCTGCACAAGGCAAAAAGGTCAGGAAGAGTGAAAAATCCGAAAATCAACAATGTTTAGCAATTATGCCCAATTAAGCCCAATAATGTAAAAGCAAAAACAATCATTGTAAAAGTTGTCTAATTTCCTTATCTCTCTAGCATGTGCTGCTGTAAACTGCTACTCTTGGTTATTAATCCTGACCTAACCCTAGACCATATTAAGGACCTTTGAATAAGCCTTCCAACAAGGTATCATATGCCTTAATTGGGCTTAAGATTAGTAAGTTAGCCCCATTTAAGTGAAGGAACATCATGGACTGCATGACTGATCCGTGCTAGGGAACTCGGGATCCAATTTAGCCTTGATTTTGTAATAATTTGATAATTCTTTGGAAATATGAAATTGTGGGTCCCTTCCTTATCTTTCTAGGGACAGCAAGATCATCAAAATCCGATATCTGTAGCTCTAGTTATGCTCTGCGCAAGGCAACAATGTCAGGAAGAGTGAAAAATCCGAAAATTAACAATGTTTAGCAATTATGCCCAATAATGTAAAAGCAAAAACAATGATTGTAAAAGTTGTCTAATTTCCGTCTCTCTCTGGCTTGTGCGGCTGTAAACTGCTATTTTTGTTTATTAATCCCGACCTAACCCTAGACCAAATTAAGGGCCTCTGAGTAAGCTTTCCAACAAGGTATCATATGCCTTAATTGGGCTTAAGATTAGTAAGTTAGCCCCATTTAAGTGAAGGAACATCATGGACTGCGCACTGATCCGTGCTAGAGAACTCCGGATCCAATTTAGCCTTGATTTTGGAATAATTTGACAATTCTTCGGAAATATGAAATCGTGGGTCTCTTCCTTATCTTTCTAGGGACAGCAAGATCCCCAAAATCCGATATTTGTAGCTCTAGTTATACTCTGCGCATGGCAACAAGGTCGGGATGAGTGAAAAATCCGAAAATTAACAATGTTTAGCAATTAAGCCCAATTAAGCCCAATAATGTAAAACCAAAAACAATGATTGTAAAAGTTGTCTAATTTCCTTCTCTCTCTAGCTTGTGCGGCTGTAAACTGCAATTTATGCTTTTTAATCCTGACCTAACCCTAGACCTAATTAAGGGCCTCTGAATAAGCTTTCCAACAAGGTATCATATGCCTTAATTGGGCTTAAGATTATTAAGTTAGGCCCATTTAAGTGAAGGAATATCATGGACTGCGCACTGATCCGTGCCAGAGAACTCGGGACCCAATTTAGCCTTGATTTTTGAATAATTTGACAATTCTTGTGAAACCTGACATTGTAGGTCTCTTCCTTATCTTTCTAGGGACAGCATAATCACCAAAATCCGAAATCTGTAGCTCTAGTTATGCTCTGCGCAAGGCAACAAGGTCAGGAAGAGTGAAAAATCCGAAAAAACAATGCGCATTTGGGCTCCATTAGGACCAAAGAAGTACAAATTGGCCCAGATTAGGTCTTATATGACCTAAAAGTCCATTTTCTTATTAATCTGACCTAACCCTAGAACAAATTAAGGGCCTCCGAATAAGCTTTCCAACAAGGTATCATATGCCTTAATTGGGCTTAAGATTAGTAAGTTAGGCGCATTTTATCCTTATTTACTGATTTTCCTTAAGTGAAGGAACATCATGGACTACGCACTGATCCGCGCCAGAGTACCCGGGACCCAATTTAGCCTTGATTTTGGCCTAAATTGACAATTCTTGTGTCACCTGAAATTGTAGGTCTCTTCCTTATCTTTCTAGGGACAGCAAGATCATCAAAATCCTATATCTATAGCTCTAGTTATGCTGTGAACAAGGCAACAAGGTCAGGAAGAGTGAAAAATCCAAAAATTAACAATGTTTAGCAATTATGCCCAATTAAGCCCAATAATGTAAAACCAAAAACAATGATTGTAAAAGTTGTCTAATTTCCTTCTCTCTCTAGCTTGTGCGGCTGTAAACTGCTATTTATGCTTTTTAATCCCGACCTAACCCTAGACCAAATTAAGGGCCTATGAATAAGCTTTCCAACAAGGTATCATATGCCTTAATTGGGCTTAAGATTAGTAAGTTAGGCCCATTTAAGTGAAGGAATATCATGGGTGCACTGGCGATCCCCGGCCATTGAACTCGGGACCCAACTTAGCCTTGATTTTGAAATAATTTGACAATTCTTGTGAACCTGAAATTGTAGGTCCCTTCCTTATCTTTCTAGGGACAGCAAGATCATCAAAATCCGATATCTGTAGCTCTAGTTATGCTCTGCACAAGGCAACAAGGTCAGGAAGAGTGAAAAATCCGAAAATTAACAATGTTTAGCAATTATGCCCAATAATGTAAAAGCAAAAACAATGATTGTAAAAGTTGTCTAATTTCCTTCTCTCTCTACATATGGCTGTAAACTACTACTCTTTCTTATTAATCCTGACCTAACCGTAGACCAAATTAAGGGCCTCTGAATAAGCTTTCCAACAAGGTATCATATGCCTTAATTGGGCTTAAGATTAGGAAGTTAGGCGCATTTTAATCCTTATTTAGCCTTGATTTTTTCCTTAAGTGAAGGAACATCATGGACTACGCACTGATCCGTGCCACAGTACCCGGGACCCAATTTAGCCTTGATTTTTGCCTAAATTGACAATTCTTGTGTCACCTGAAATTGTAGGTCTCTTTCTTATCTTTCTAGGGACAGCAAGATCATTAAAATCCTATATCTGTAGCTCTAGTTATGCTTTGAACAAGGCAACAAGGTCAGGAAGAGTGAAAAATCCGAAAATTAACGATGTTTAGCAATTAAGCACAATAATGTAAAACCAAAAACAATGATTGTAAAAGTTGTCTAATTTCCTTCTCTCTCTAGCTTGTGCGGCTGTAAACTGCTATTTATGCTTTTTAATCCCGACCTAACCCTAGACCAAATTAAGGGCCTATGAATAAGCTTTCCAACAAGGTATCATATGCCTTAATTGGGCTTAAGATTAGTAAGTTAGGCCCATTTAAGTGAAGGAATATCATGGACTGCGCACTGATCCGCGCCAGAGAACTCGGGACCCAACTTAGCCTTGATTTTGAAATAATTTGACAATTCTTGTGAACCTGAAATTGTAGATCCCCTCCTTATCTTTCTAGGGACAACAAGATCATCAAAATCCGATATCTGTAGCTCCAGTTATGCTCTGCACAAGGCAACAAGGTCAGGAAGAGTGAAAAATCCGAAAATTAACAATGTTTAGCAATTATGCCCAATAATGTAAAAGCAAAAACAATGATTGTAAAAGTTGTCTAATTTCCGTCTCTCTCAGGCTTGTGCGGCTGTAAAATGCTATTTTTGCTTATTAATTCTGACCTAACCCTAGACCAAATTAATGGCCTCCGAATAAGCTTTCCAACAGGGTATCATATGCCTTAATTGGGCATAAGATGAGTAAGTTAGGCCCATTTAAGGGAAGGAACATCATGGACTGCGCACTGATCCGTGCCAGAGTACTCGAGACCCAATTTAGCCTTTATTTGGGAATAATTTGACAATTCTTGTGAACCTAAAATTGTAGGTCCCTTCCTTATCTTTCCAGGGACAGCAAGATTATCAAAATCCGATATCTGTAGCTCTAGTTATGCTCTGCACAAGGCAACAAGGTCAGGAAGAGTGAAAAATCCGAAAATTAACAATGTTTAGCAACAATGCCCAATTAAGCCCAATAATGTAAAAGCAAAAACAATGATTGTAAAAGTTGTCTAATTTCCTTCTCTCTCTAGCATGTGCGGCTGTAAACTACTACTCTTGGTTATTAATCCTGACCTAACCCTAGACCAAATTAAGGGCCTCTGAATAAGCTTTCCAACAAGGTATCATATGCCTTAATTGGGCTTAAGATTAGTAAGTTAGCCCCATTTAAGTGAAGGAACATCATGGACTGCACACTGATCCGTGCTAGGGAACTCGGGATCCAATTTAGCCTTGATTTTGGCCAAATTTGATAATTCTTTGGAAATATGAAATTGTGGGTCTCTTCCTTATCTTTCTAGGGACATCAAGATGACCAAAATCCGAAATCTGTAGCTCCAGTTATGCTCTGTGCAAGGCAACAAGGTTAGGAAGAGTGAAAAATCCAAAAATTAACAATGTTTAGCAATTATGTCCAATAATGTAAAACCAAAAACAATGATTGTAAAAGTTGTCTAATTTCCGTCTCTCTCTGGCTTGTGCGGCTGTAAACTGCTATTTTTGTTTATTAATCCCGACCTAACCCTAGACTAAATTAAGGGCCTCTGAGTAAGCTTTCCAACAAGGTATCATATGGCTTAATTGGGCTTAAGATTAGTAAGTTAGCCCCATTTAAGTGAAGGAACATCATGGACTGCTCACTGATCCGTGCTAGAGAACTCCGGATCCAATTTAGCCTTGATTTTGGCCTAATTTGATAATTCTTCGGAAATATGAAATCGTGGGTCTCTTCCTTATCTTTCTAGGGACAGCAAGATCACCAAAATCCGATATTTGTAGCTCTAGTTATACTCTGCGTATGGCAACAAGGTCGGGATGAGTGAAAAATCCGAAAATTAACAATGTTTAGCTATTAAGCCCAATTAAGCCCAATAATGTAAAACCAAAAACAATGATTGTAAAAGTTGTCTAATTTCCTTCTCTCTCTAGCTTGTGCGGCTGTAAGCAGCTATTTATGCTTTTTAATCCTGACCAAACCCTAGACCTAATTAAGGGCCTCTGAATAAGCTTTCCAACAAGGTATCATATGCCTTAATTGGGCTTAAGATTAGTAAGTTAGGCCCATTTAAGTGAAGGAATATCATGGACTGCGTACTGATCCGCGCCAGAGAACTCGGGACCCATTTTAGCCTTGATTTTGGAATAATTTAACAATTCTTGTGAAACCTGACATTGTAGGTCTCTTCCTTATCTTTCTAGGGACAACATAATCACCAAAATCCGAAATCTGTAGCTCTAGTTATGCTCTGCGCAAGGCAACAAGGTCAGGAAGAGTGAAAAATCCGAAAACAAGTGCATTTGGGCTCCATTAGGACCAAAGAAGTACAAATTGGCCCAATTAGGTCTTATATGACCTAAAAGTCCATTTTCTTATTAATCCTGACCTAACCCTAGAACAAATTAAGGGCCTCTGAATAAGCTTTCCAACAAGGTATCATATGCCTTAATTGGGCTTAAGATTAGTAAGTTAGGCCCATTTTGATCCTTATTTAGCCTTGATTTTTCCATTAAGTGAAGGAACATCATGGACTACACCGATCCGCGCAGAGAACCCGGGACCCAATTTAGCCTTGATTTTGGCCTAAATTGACAATTCTTGTGTCACCTGAAATTGTAGCTCTCTTCCTTATCTTTCTAGGGACAACACGATCACCAAAATCCGATATCTGTAGCTCTAGTTATGCTCTGCGTAAGGCAACAAGGTCAAGATGAGTGAAAAATTCGAAAATTAACAATGTTGAACAGTTAAGCCCAATTAAGCCCAATAATGTAAAAGCAAAAACAATGATTGTATAAGTTGTCTAATTTTCGTCTCTCTCTGGCTTGTGCATCTGTAAACTGCTATTAATGCTTTTTAATCCCGACCTAACCCAAGATCAAATTAAAGGCCTCTGAATAAGCTTTCCAACAAGGTATCATATGCCTTAATTGGGCTTAAGATTAGTAAGTTAGGCCCATTTAAGTGAAGGAATATCATGGACTACGCACTGATCCGTGCCAGAGAACTCGGGACCCAATTTAGCCTTGATTTTGGAATAATTTGACAATTCTTGTGAACCTGAAATTGTAAGTCTCTTCCTTATCTTTCTAGGGACAGCAACATCACCAAAATCCGATATCTGTAGCTCTAGTTTTGTTCTGTGCAAGGCAACATGGTCAGGATGAGTGAAAAATCCGAAAATTAACAATGTTTAGCAATTAAGCCCAATAATGTAAAACCAAAAACAATGATTGTAAATGTTTTCTAATTTCCGTCTCTCTCTGGCTTGTGCGGCTGTAAACTGCTATTTTTGCTTATTAATCCTGACCTAACCCTGGACCAAATTAAGGGCCTTTGAATAAGTGATAAGCCTCTGGCTCATCTAGTTTCCAGCTAGAAAAGGGGTAGATTTTGTGCCTAATTGGGCGAGTCAACCTCGCTAATCTCCCAAATTGGCCTTGTTTTGTTCCTAAGTTAGGATTTGATTCGTTTAATGCATTTTTTGTAGTTTTTAGTTTATTTTGAGTAGAATTACGCTTTTCGTTTCCTTTTATTGTTTCAGGTTAAAAGTGAAGCTCTTAGAGTCAAGGAAAATGAAGAAAACAATGGAAAAGCAATTTTGGAAGTTTCGCCTCGCGAAACAGGATCTCGCCTCGCGAGCTTGAAGGCCTGACTGTGCCAGAGAAGTCATCCTTTCTGTCTCACCTCGCGAATTACCATCTCGCATCGCGAGCCTGAAGGCCTGACTGTGCCAGAGATGTCACCCTTTCTGTCTCGCCTCGCGAATCACCATCTCGCCTCGCGAGTATTCAAATCAAGATGGAGCCAAAACTGAATTTCGTCTCGCGAGAGCTTGCTCGCCCCGCGAGCGGGCGAGACCCAGAATCCCTATTTATTGGCTGTTTTAGGTCAGATTGGAACCCTTTTTGTTCACCACTTGTTTTAGATCGGTTTTTTGACAAATCCTTATTCTCTGGAGCTGCGTCTCCCTAATTCTTTTCCTATTTGACAATTATGATGAACTCCAATTGTTTGTGCGTTGTTACAAGCATGAGGAACTAATTCCCTTGTCTAAGGGATCAATGAAACCACCCATGACGGTGTAGCGTTCAATGTGATGTATGTTTCCATCATTTTCCTCAATTCATGTTTTCCAATTCTGAATTTATTGCGTTGATCATAAGCATGCATGATTGACTAGTTAACGTGATGAGGCTTGATAGGCAATTCGCGTTTAGAACTTGAATTGGGATCACTGATTCAATATTGCACGAGAGTGAGTAGGAGATCAGTGCAACCTTATAGGGAACAAGATTTAATAGAGTTTGATGATTGGGTTATGAGACCATAGCAAGTAATTAACTCAATCGTTGAATACGTCCTATTGAGCACGATAGTGTCATTAGAAGAATTTGGGGGTCCTGGTTGACATTGCAATTGAACTTAGGGAGAGGATCATCACCACTTGGGTACTATGCATGATTGGGTAGGTGGATTTGTGACCTTAGATGTTTAATCCAGATTTTAATTCTCATCTCATCTTATCGCTACCTACTTTATCTCTCATTGATTTGTTGATTTAAATTGCGATCCTATTTTCTCTCTCTTCTCAACCACTTGATTTTACTTGGTCAAACGTATCGAATTTCTTGCAAATTGGTAGAATTGGTAGCCCAATCCCTGTGTTCGACCTCGGTAATTACTTACCGTGTTTATTACTTACGACGACCCGGTACACTTGCCGGTGACTCAACAAGTTTTTGCGCGTTGTTGTCGGGATTGACACAACCAATTTTCCTAATTTTTGGGAAGTTTGATTTTTTGGTTAAGCTATTTTTTATATTTATTTTCTGTTATTTATTTACTATTATTTCTCTCTACTTCTTTGATTCCACTTGGTCTTGCCTAGTTGTTGTATGCGAGGTACCCTTTCACAAGAAGACTTGTTATTTGATTCGGAGATCACCAAGACCGAGAAGCGATTAAGGAAAGAAGCCAGAGAACGAAAGAGGCTTGAAGCAATTAATTTTGAGAGTATGGCCAAAGCAAGCCCTCCTCCTTACAAGCCTCTCTTCGAGTACAATCTACCCAATTTGGATGATTGTGCTTCTTCTATCGTGAGGGGCAACCTCAATACAGATTCCTTCAGAGTGGAAGGATATGTCACAGCCCAGATCCGTGAGAATCAATTTGATGGGGGTGGCAAACAAGACCCTCATAGACACATCACTCGCTTCCTTGAAGCTTGTGACATGCAGAAGACAAGAGGAGTCTCTCAAGATGAGTTTCGCTTGTGGCTATTCCCTCTCTCTCTTTGGGATACCGCTCGCGATTGGTTTGACAGCTTGGATCGCAACAGGATATCACAACATGGGAGCAAATGGCCCAAAAGTTCCTCATTAAATATTTTCCTCCTCAGAAAGCGGCACAAGCAAGAGTAGCCGTCACATCTTTCAGGAAGACAGAAGATGAATCTTATAATGAAGCTTGGGAGAGGTATAATGTGCTCTTGAGAAGATGTCCTTCGGTCTTCTTTGACCCGGTCTCCAAGGTTCAACATTTCTTTAACGGGTAAGGGGGCGCTACCAGATGATTTGTGATACCGCAGCGGGCGGTTCCTTTTCTTATTTTTCAGCTGAGGATGGATGGGCGTTATTGGAGAAGATGTCGAACAATGATTACAACCGTGGTAGGGAAACCTCAAGTGGAGTCAGTTCTGCAACAATAGAAGCCATTCTAGAGCAGAATAAACTGTTGAAGATGCAAAATGCGGCATTGTCTGGGAACAAAAAGGTTAATGTGATACATGAAGGAATGCCTCCGGTTTGTGATAATTGTAATGGAGATCATGACATTCAGAGTTGTCCGTTCAACTTCTCTCAAGAACATGTGGACTCATGCCACAATTTCTATGACAGTGTACCCCAGAACTACTATCAGAGGAGGAAGACATGAATGATTACAGTCAGAATCAGAATAGGGGTTATATGAGGAGAGACCATCCGGGTTTCGCTTGGAGTAATGCTAGTGGTGGTCTAGCCGGGCAACAACAACCTCAACAGAATCAGAGGCCAAACTATGGAATCCATAAATGCAATACTCAGCAGGCTTTTCCAGGGCCTAATCAATTGCAAACAACAGATGGTGGAAGGCAACCTTGGGAGTTGGCTCTAGAAAAGACGAATGCGGAAATTGAGAAGTTGTCAATCAATACAAGCACAACCATTGACAAGTTGGCAACTCATACAGGGTAGGCAATTTAGAATCTAGAGACGCAGATGGCTCATTTCTCGCAAAGCAACTAAATAAGCGTCTCCCGGGCACTTTCCCAGGTGATACCGAGAACAACCCTAAGAACCAATGCAATGTCGTAGCAACTAGAAGCGGTAGGGTGATGGGATCTAACAGGGGTGCAACTAGTTCTCAGGAAGTTGAGGCCTTAGAACAACCACATGTTGAGGAAGAGCAACCTAAGAAAGAGGAGTTGGCAAGTGACAAGGCACCGGAGCAAGGGGGAAGGTTAAAACTTGTAGATGAAGAGTTCCGAAAAAGAAGTGGGTTGAACCCAAAGACCTCCCGCCCTTCATGAAGGTACCATATCCTGAAAGATTGAAGAAGCCTCTACAAGATAAACAGTTCAATAAATTCCTTGATGTCTTCCGCAAACTTCAAATTAACATTCCATTTGCGGAAGCCTTGGAACAAATGCCATCTTATGCCTGGTTTATGAAGGAGCTTCTCTCCATGAAGCGGAAAATAGTGGATGAGGAAACGGTTGCTTTGACCGAGGAGTGTAGTGCCATTCTTCAAAGAAAACTACCTCCAAAGTTGAAGGATCCCGGTTCTTTTTCTATACCATGCACCATTGGGGAGATGACTCTAGGAAAGGCGTTGTGTGATCTAGGGGCAAGCATCAACTTGATGCCCCTCTCTATGATGAAGAAGTTGGGGATCAAAGAAGCCAAAGATACACGGATGTCACTCCAACTAGCCGATCGTTCTATAAAATATCCTTATGGGGTGGTCGAAGATTTGTTAGTGAAGGTGGACAAGTTCATATTTCCGGCGGATTTTGTGGTGCTTGATATGGATGAAGACGCCGAGATCCCTCTCATATTGGGTAGGCCCTTCTTGGCCAGTGGGCGTGCTTTGATAGATGTGCAACAAGGGAAACTCACCCTAAGGGTGCAAGATGAGAATGTAGTCTTCAATGTCTTTGAAGCAATGAAGCACCCGCTGAGAGGTCGAATGTGTATCGAGTGGATATGGTCGACTCAATTGTCAAGGCAAAGGCCACTAGAGAAGCCCATGGTTCCTCACTTGCACAAGTGTTGGTAGAATCCCATGATGATGATAGTGAGGAAGAAGACCCTTTGGGGGATGAGGACTATCTTGAGTGCTTAAAAAACATGGAAGCCTTACCAAGTCTCCCAAAGGATGAATGTACAAAGGCAAAGCTCAACAACAAAGGAATGGAAGAAGATAACAAAGCACCGGAGTTGAAGCAACTCCCAACCCACTTAAGGTATGCATTCTTGAGGGAGGAGGGACAACATCCGGTAATCATTAGCAATGCCTTGAAAAAGGATGAAGAAGAAAAGCTATTGAGAGTTCTTAGGGAACACAAATCCGCCATTGGGTGGAAGATTTCGGACCTAAAAGGTATAAGCCCTTCCCTATGCATGCATAAGATTTTGATGGAGGATGATTATAAGCCGGTGGTTCAACCACAAAGACGGTTAAATCCCATCATGAAAGAAGCTGTGCGTAAGGAAGTGTTTAAACTTTTAGATGCCGGAATCATCTATCCAATCTCGGATAGCAATTGGGTTAGTCCAATTCATGTGGTCCCAAAGAAAGGTGGCACAACCGTGGTGGTCAATGAAAGCAATGAATTGATCCCAACAAGGACCATCACGGGGTGGAGAGTATGTATTGATTATAGAAGGCTAAATGAGGCAACAAGGAAGGATCACTTCCCTCTCCCCTTCATTGATCAAATGCTTGAAAGGTTAGCCGGATATGAGTACTATTGTTTCTTAGATGGTTACTCCGGCTATAATCAAATTGTGGTGGATCCTCAAGACCAAGAGAAGACGGCCTTCACTTGTCCCTATGGAGTCTTTGCCTATAGGAGGATGCCCTTTGGATTGTGCAACGCTCCTGCTACTTTCCAAAGGTGCATGCTTTCTATTTTCTCGGACATGGTGGAGAAATGCATTGAGGTGTTCATGGATGACTTCTCGGTCTTTGGGACCTCATATGACAATTACTTGAAGAACTTGACTTTGGTGCTTAAAAGGTGCCAAGAGACTAACCTTGTGCTCAATTGGGAGAAATGTCACTTCATGGTCAAGGAAGGTATAGTCTTGGGGCACAAAATCTCCCAAAGGGGGATTGAGGTTGATAAAGCCAAGATTGAGTTGATTGAGAAGCTTCCCCCACCAACCAATGTAAAGGGGGTGAGGAGTTTCTTGGGTCATGCCGGGTTCTACCGGAGATTCATCAAGGACTTCGCTAAAATCGCAAAGCCGCTTTGTGACCTTCTTGCGAAGGATGTATCCTTTGAGTTTAATGCTTCTTGTCTAAATGCCTTCACTATTTTTAAAAATATGCTTGTCACCGCACCTATAATCACTGCACCTAATTGGAATTTACCATTTGAAATCATGTGTGATGCTAATGATTATGCGGTGGGGGCTGTTTTGGGACAAAGGGTGGAAAAGTTAGCTCATGTCATTTATTACGCAAGTAAAGTTTTGAATGAGGCACAAGCTAATTATTCCACCACTGAAAAGGAACTACTTCCTGTGGTTTTTGCTTTGGATAAGTTTAGATCCTATATTGTGGGGTCTAAGATTGTTGTTTTCACCGATCATGCGGCCATAAAACACTTGATGACAAAACAAGAGGCCAAACCTAGATTAATTCGGTGGATTCTTCTTTTGCAGGAATTTGATCTAGAGATTAAGGACAGGAAGGGATCCGACAATGGTGTGGCAGACCACTTATCTAGGTTGGTCAATCCCGACACCGAGGAGGAATTGTTAGACATCAAGGAAGAATTTCCTGATGAAAAACTGTTTGCACTCATTGAAAATTTCTCTCCTTGGTTCGCGGACATGGCCAACTTCAAATCTTCAAATGTGGTTCCGCAGGGTTGGACTAATCAACAAAGGAAGCAAGTTCTTCTTCTGGATTAACCCTTAGGGGTGACTTGAGTCAGGCTCGGGACGTTAAACAAGCGCTACTTGGGAGGCAACCCAAGCTAGATATCCTTTCCCTCACTCTTATTTTATATTTATGTTCTTTCATTGAGGACAATGTGTGCCTTAAGTGTGGGGGGGGAACCAATTGCTTTGTTTTTGTTTTCTTTCCCTTTTTCCATTTGTTTTTTAATTTCGCTCTTGAATAATTTGAGAAGATCAAGAGTATGTGTGTGAGTGTTGTGTCGGCAAGCTTGGTGGATTTTAATTAAATTTAGCATAGATTGACTGCATGAATTATGTTGACCCTTGATGATTTCCCCCTAGGTTCTGAAAATCGAAAATTTGATCCCCATGTGAAAAATTGAAAATTGAACTTTGAGAAATTTTATTGTGATTGCTTGATTTATGACAAGTTTGGGGTGAAGGGGTGCACTCACTAGGAATTGTATCTCGGTCAAACAATTTGCAAAAATGTCCAGGTGAGAAATTTGAGCCTCCAACATTGTTTTAATTGTGTGAATCACTTTTAAGTTGCACCTTCTCGGATTTGCTTGAATCTGTGCATGGTTTGCATATTTATATGTTGTATCAAATGATCTAGGCAATTTTTCTTTGAAATAACTACTTGGCCATAAATTGAACCAACCTTGATGAATGATCCCTAGTTAGCCACATTGAGCCTTGAAGCCTATTGTTCTTGATGACCTTACATTACAAGCCATTAACTCAGAAAATCCATGATTTTCCCCTATCCTAGGATTTAGGAGAGCATGGAATTTTAGCTTTGTGAGTGTTGTTGTGGAACTAAGTTTGGGGTGGCTACAAAGTTCATGAATCATAGTTGAGAAAAAGAAAAGTAAAATTAAGGGCCGAAGGCTTGAGAAAAAGAAAATGTGATGAAAAATATTGAATATATGCCAAAAAGGGCAAAGTGAAAAAAGTATAAAAAGGAAGAGGTTTGTAGCCACCCAATGCAAGGAATAGAATAATAATATGAGAGTAAATTCAATTGTTGCAATGCTAGTTTCATGCTCTCATTGATCCTAGGGACTAAGCCTCTATCCTTTGAATATCTTACCTTGAGCTAGGCCTCATTACAACCTATGAAAGACCTTTTGATGATGCATACATATTTTTGTGGGAACTTTGTTTAGATGAAAATCAAATCCATGGAAGGTGCTCTTGAATTGTGAAATAGAGTGAATGTTGCTAGCTTAGACAAATTGAGCGAATGAGTGAAATATTAAATGCCTTTGTGAGGAAGGCAATTGTTTGAATTTGGTGATCTCCCTTTTGTGTGTCACTTGGATCCTCAACTCAGATTACTGATTGCATGAATGATGGAATTCTCAATTGTTTAAAGTAAATGAATGTGGGGATTACATTGTTGCAAGGGGGGAAAACATTGAAGAAAAATTGTTGTGTTAAATTGCATGAAATTTGTGCAAAAATTGATTGAATCTTTTAAGCTTGCCAAGTGTTGAGTCTTTTTGAGTTTTAGTTTGCTTGGGGACAAGCAAGGTTTAAGTTTGGGGTGTTTTGATAAGCCACTGGCTCATCAAGTTTCCAGCTAGAAAAGGGGTAGATTTTGTGCCTAATTGGGCGAGTCAACCTCGCTAATCTCCCAAATTGGCCTTGTTTTGTTCCTAAGTTAGGATTTGATTCGTTTAATGCAATTTTAGTAGTTTTTAGTTTATTTTGAGTAGAATTACGCTTTTCGTTTCCTTTTATTGTTTCAGGTTAAAAGTGAAGCTCTTAGAGTCAAGGAAAATGAAGAAAACAATGGAAAAGCAATTCTGGAAGTTTCGCCTCGCGAAACAGGATCTCGCCTCGCGAGCTTGAAGGCCTAACTGTGCCAGAGAAGTCACCCTTTCTGTCTCACCTCGCGAATTACCATCTCGCCTCACAAGCCTGAAGGCCTGACTGTGCCAGAGATGTCACCCTTTCTGTCTCGCCTCGCGAATCACCATCTCGCCTCGCGAGTATTCAAATCAAGATGGAGCCAAAACTGAATTTCGCCTCGCGAGAGCTTGCTCGCCCCGCGAGCGGGCGAGACCCAGAACCCCTATTTATAGACTGTTTTAGGTCAGATTGGAACCCTTTTTGTTCACCACTTGTTTTAGATCGGTTTTTTTGACGAATCCTTATTCTCTGGAGCTGCGTCTCCCTAATTCTTTTCCTATTTGACAATTATGATGAACTCCAATTGTTTGTGTGTTGTTACAAGCATGAGGAACTAATTCCCTTGTCTAAGGGATCAATGAAACCACCCTTGACGGTGTAGTGTTCAATGTGATGTATGTTTCCATCCTTTTCCTCAATTCATGTTTTCCAATTTTGAATTTATTGCGTTGATCATAAGCATGCATGATTGACTAGTTAACGTGATGAGGCTTGATAGGCAATTCGCGTTTAGAACTTGAATTGGGATCACTGATTGAATATTGCACGAGAGTGAGTAGGAGATCAGTGCAACCTTATAGGGAACAAGATTTAATAGAGTTTGATGATTGGGTTATGAGACCGTAGCAAGTAATTAACTCAATCGTTGAATACGTCCTATTGAGCACGATAGTGTCATTAGAAGAATTTGGGGGTCCTGGTTGACATTGCAATTGAACTTAGGGAGAGGATCATCATCACTTGGGTACTATGCATGATTGGGTAGGTGGATTTGTGACATAATGGACTGCCCACTGATCCGTACCAGAGAACTCGGGACCCAATGTAGCCTTGATTTTGGTCTAATTTGACAATTCTTGTGAAACCTGACATTGTAGGTCTCTTCCTTATCTTTCTAGGGACAACAAGATCACCAAAATCCGATATCTGTAGCTCTAGTTATGCTCTGCACAAGGCAACAAGGTCAGGAAGAGTGAAAAATCCGAAAATTAACAATGTTTAGCAATTATGCCCAATAATGTAAAAGCAAAAACAATGATTGTAAAAGTTGTCTAATTTCCGTCTCTCTCTGGCTTGTGCGGCTGTAAACTACTATTTTTGCTTATTAATCCTGACCTAACCCTAGACTAAATTAAGGGCCTCTGAATAAGCTTTCCAACAAGGTATCATATGCCTTAATTGGGCTTAAGATGAGTAAGTTAGGCCCATTTAAGTGAAGGAGCATCATGGACTGCGCAATAATCCGCGCCAGAGAACTCGGGACCCAATTTAGCCTTGATTTTCGTCTAATTTGACAATTCTTGTGAAACCTGACATTGTAGGTCCCTTCCTTATCTTTCTAGGGACAGCAAGATCACCAAAATCCGAAATCTGTAGCTCTAGTTATGCTCTGCGCAAGGCAACAAGGTCGGGATGAGTGAAAAATCCGAAAATTAACAATGTTTAGCAAATAAGCCCAATTATGCCCAATAATGTAAAACCAAAAACAATGATTGTAAAAGTTGTCTAATTTCCTTCTCTCTCTAGTTTGTGCGGCTGTAAACTGTTATTTATGCTTTTTAATCCCGATCTTACCCTAGACCAAATTAAGGTCCTCTGAATAAGCTTTCCAACAAGGTATCATATGCCTTAATTGGGCTTAAGATTAGTAAGTTAGGCCCATTTAAGTGAAGGAATATCATGGACTGCGCACTGATCCGCGCCAGAGAACTTGGGACCCAATTTAGCCTTGATTTTGGAATAATTTGACAATTCTTGTGCACCTGAAATTGTAGGTCCCTTCCTTATCTTTCTAGGGACAGCAAGATCATCAAAATCTGATATCTGTAGCTCTAGTTATGCTCTGCACAAGGCAACAAGGTCAGGAAGAGTGAAAAATCTGAAAGTTAACAATGTTTATCAATTATGCCCAATAATGTAAAAGCAAAAACAATGATTGTAAAAGTTGTCTAATTTCAGTCTCTCTCTGGCTTGTGTGGCTGTAAACTGCTATTTTTGCTTATTAATCCTGAACTAACCCTAGACCAAATTAAGGGCCTCTGAATAAGCTTTCCGACAAGGTATCATATGCCTTAATTGGGCTTAAAATGAGTAAGTTAGGCCCATTTAAGTGAAGGAACATCATGGACTGCGCACTGATCCGCGCCAGAGAACTCGTGACCCAATTTAGCCTTGATTTTGGTCTAATTTGACAATTCTTTTGACACCTGACATTGTAGGTCTCTTCCTTATCTTTCTAGGGACAGCAAGATCACCAAAATCCGATATCTGTAGCTCTAGTTATACTCTGCGCATGGCAACAAGGTCGGGATGAGTGAAAATTTTGAAAATTAACAATGTTTAGCAATTAAGTCCAATTAAGCCCAGTAATGTAAAACCAAAAAGAATGATTGTAAAAGTTGTCTAATTTCCTTCTCTCTCTAGCTTGTGCGGCTGTAAACTGCTTTTTATGCTTTTTAATCCCGACCTAACCCTAGACCAAATTAAGGGCCTCTGAATAAGCTTTCCAACAAGGTATCATATGCCTTAATTGGGCTTAAGATTAGTAAGTTAGGCCCATTTAAGTGAAGGAACATCATGGACTGCGAACTAATCCGTGCTAGAGAACTCGGGATCCAATTTAGCCTTGATTTTGGCCTAATTTTATAATTCTTTGGAAATATGAAATTGTTGGTCTCTTCCTTATCTTTCTAGGGACAGCAAGATCACCAAAATCCGATATATGTAGCTCTAGTTATGCTCTGCAAAAGGCAACAAGGTCAGGATGAGTGAAAAATCCGAAAATTAACAATGTTTAGCAATTAAGCCCAATTAAGCCCAATAATATAAAAGCAAAAGCAATGATTGTAAAAGTTGTCTAATTTCCGTCTATCTCTGGCTTGTGCGGCTGTAAACTTCTATTTATGCTTATTAATCTTGACGTAACCCTAGAACAAATTAAGGGCATCTGAATAGGCTTTCCAACAAGGTATCATATGCCTTAATTGGGCTTACGATAAGTAACTTAGGCCCATTTAAGTGACAGATATCGGATTTTGGTGATCTTGCTGTCCCTAGAAAGATAAGGAAGAGACCCACAATTTCATATTTCCAAAGAATTATGGGTCCAGGATGAGTGAAAAATCCGTAAATTAACAATGTTTAGCAATTAAGCCCAATAATATAAAAACCAAAAATAATGATTGTAAAAGTTGTCTAATTTCCGTCTCTCTCTGGCTTGTGCGGCCGTAAACTGCTATTTTATGCTTATTAATGCTGACCTAACCCAGGACCAAATTAAGGGCCTCTGAATAAGCTTTCCAACAAGGTATCATATGCCTTAATTGGGCTTAAGATGAGTAAGTTAGGCCCATTTAAGTGAAGGAATATCATGGGCTGCGCACTGATCCGCGCCAGAGAACTCGGGACCCAATTTACCCTTGATTTTGGAATAATTTGACAATTCTTTTGAAACCTGACATTGTAGGTCTCTTCCTTATCTTTCTAGGGACAGCAAGATCACCCAAATCCGATATCTGTAGCTCTAGTTATACTCTGCGCAAGGCAACAAGGTCGGGATGAGTGAAAAATCTGAAATTAACAATGTTTAGCAATTATGCCCAATAATGTAAAAGCAAAAACAATGATTGTAAAAGTTGTCTAATTTCCTTCTCTCTCTAGCTTGTGCGGCTGTAAACTGTTATTTATGCTTTTTAATCCCGACCTAACCCTAGACCAAATTAAGGGCCTCTGAATAGGCTTTCCAACAACTTTTACAATCATTGTTTTTGCTTTTATATTAATGGGCTTAATTGGGCTTAATTGCTAAACATTATTAATTTTCGGATTTTTCACTCATCCTGACCTTGTTGCCATGCGGAGAGCATGACTAGAGCCACTGATATCGGATTTTGGTGATCTTTCTATCCCTAGAAAAATAAGGAAGAGACCTACAATTTCAGGTGACACAAGAATTGTCAATTTAGGCCAAAATCAAGGCTAAATTGGGTCCGAAGTTCTCTGGCGTGGATCAATGCGCAGTCCATGATGTTCCTTCACTTAAATGGGCCTAACTTACTCATCTTTAGCCCAATTAAGGCATATGATACCTTGTTGGAAAGCTTATTCAGAGGGCCTTAATTTGGTCTAGGGTTAGGTCAGGAGTAATAAGCAAAAATAGCAGTTTACAGCCACACAAGCAAGAGAGAGACGGAAATTAATCAACTTTTACAATCATTGTTTTTGCTTTTACATTATTGGGCATAATTGCTAAACATTGTTAATTTTCGGATTTTTCACTCTTCCTGACCTTGTTGCCTTGTGCAGAGCATAACTAGAGCTACAGATATCGGATTTTGATTATCTTGCTGTCCCTAGAAAGATAAGGAAGGGACCTACAATTTTAGGTTCACAAGAATTATCAAATTATTCCAAAATCAAGGCTAAATTGGGTCCCGAGTTCTCTGGCGCGGAACAGTGCGCAGTCCATGATATTCCTTCACTTAAATGGGGCTAATTTCCTTCTCTCTCTAGCTTGTGCGGCTGTAAACTGCTATTTATGTTTTCTATTCCCGACCAAAACTTAGACCAAATTAAGGGCCTTTGAATAAGTTTTCCAACAAGGTATCATATGCCTTAATTGGGCTTAAGATTAGTAAGTTAGGCCCATTTAAATGAAGGAACATCATGGACTGCGCACTGATCCGTGCTAGAGAACTCGGGATCCAATTTAGCCTTGATTTTGGCCTAATTTGATAATTCTATAGAAATATGAAATTGTGGGTCTCTTCCTTATCTTTCTAGGGACAGCAAGATCACCAAAATCCGATATCTGTAGCTCTAGTTATGCTCTGTGCAAGGCAACAAGGTCGGGATGAGTGAAAAATCCGAAAATTAACAATGTTTAGCAATTAAGCCCAATAATATAAAAGCAAAAGCAATGATTGTAAAAGTTGTCTAATTTCCGTCTGTCTCTGGCTTGTGAGGCAGTAAATTTCTATTTATGCTTATTAATCTTGACGTAACCCTAGAACAAATTAAGGGCCTCTGAATAGGCTTTCCAACAAGGTATCATATGCCTTAATTGGGCTTACGATAAGTAACTTAGGCCTATTTAAGTGACAGATATCGGATTTTGGTGATCTTGCTGTCCCTAGAAAGATAAGGAAGAGACCCACAATTTCATATTTCCCAAGAGTTATTAAATTAGGCCAAAACCAACGCTAAATTGGATCCCGAGTTCTCTAGCACGGATCAGTGCACAGTCCATGATGTTCCTTCACTTAAATGGGGCTAACTTACTAATCTTAAGCCCAATTAAGGCATATGATACCTTGTTGGAAAGCTTATTCAGATGCCCTTAATTTGGTCTAGGGTTCGGTCGGGATTAATGAGCATAAATAGCAGTTTACAGCCGCAAATGCAGAGAGAGACGGAAATTAGACAACTTTTACAAACGTTGTTTTTGCTTTTACATTATTGGGCATAATTGCTAAACATTGTTAATTTTCGGATTTTTCACTCTTCCTGACCTTGTTGCCTTGCGCAGAGCATAACTAGAGCTACAGATATCGGATTTTGGTGATCTTGCTGTCCCTAGAAAGATAAGGAAGGGACCTACAATTTCAGGTGCACAAGAATTGTCAAATTATTCCAAAATCAAGGCTAAATTGGGTCCCGAGTTCTCTTGCGCGGATCAAGGCGCAGTCCATGATATTCCTTCACTTAAATGGGCCTAACTTACTAATCTTAAGCCCAATTAAGGCATGTGATACCTTGTTGGAAAGCTTATTCAGAGGCCCTTAATCTGATCTAGGGTTAGGTCAGGATTAATAAGCAAAAATAGCAGTTTACAGCCGCACAAGCCAGAGAGAGACTGAAATTAGACAACTTTTACAATCATTGTTTTTGGTTTTACATTATTGGGCTTAATTGGGCTTAATTGCTAAACATTGTTAATTTTTGGATTTTTCACTCTTCCTGACCTTGTTGCCTTGCGCAGAGCATAACTAGAGCTACAGATTTCGGATTTTGGTGATCTTGCTGTCCCTAGAAAGATAAGGAAGGCAACTTTTACAATCATTGTTTTTGGTTTTACATTATCGGGCTTAATTAGACTTAATTGCTAAACATAGTTAATTTTCGGATTTTTCACTCATCCAGTCTTGTTGCCATGCGCAGAGTATAACTATAGCTACAGATATCGGATTTTGGTGATCTTGCTGTCCCTAGAAAGATAAGGAAGAGACCTACAATTTCAGGTGACCTACATATGATACCTTGTTGGAAAGCTTATTCAGAGGCTCTTAATTTGGTCTAGGGTTAGGTCAGGATTAATAAACAAAAATAGCAGTTTACAGCCGCACAAGCCACAGAGAGACGGAAATTTGACAACTTTTACAATCATTGTTTTTGCTTTTACATTATTGGGCATAATTGCTAAACATTGTAAATTTTCGGGTTTTTCACTCTTCCTGACCTTGTTGCCATGCACAGAGTATAACTAGAGCTACAAATATCGGATTTTGGTGATCTTGCTGTCCCTAGAAAGATAAGGAAGAGACCTACAATGTCAGGTGTCACAAGAATTATCAAATTAGACCAAAATCAAGGCTAAATTGGGTCCCGAGTTCTCTGGCGCGGATCAGTGCACAGTCCATGATGTTCCTTCACTTAAATGGGCCAAACTTACTAATCTTAAGCCCAATTAAGGCATGTGATACCTTGTTGGAAAGCTTATTCAGAGGCCCTTAATCTGGTCTAGGGTTAGGTCAGGATTAATAAGCAAAAATAGCAGTTTACAGCCGCACAAGCCAGAGAGAGACTGAAATTAGACAACTTTTACAATCATTGTTTTTGGTTTTACATTATTGGGCTTAATTGGGCTTAATTGCTAAACATTGTTAATTTTCGGATTTTTCACTCATCCCAGTCTTGTGGCCATGCGCAGATTATAACTAGAGCTACAGATATCGGATTTTGGTGATCTTGTTGTCCCTAGAAAGATAAGGAATAGACCTCTAATGTCAGGATTCACAACAATTGTCAAATTAGACCAAAATCAAGGCTAAATTGGGTCCCGAGTTCTCTGGCGCGGATGAGTGCACAGTCCATGATGTTCCTTCACTTAAATGGGCCTAACTTACTCATCTTAAGCCCAATTAAGGCATATGATACCTTGTTGGAAAGCTTATTCAAAGGCCCTTAATTTGGTCTAGGGTTAGGTCAGGATTAATAAGTGAAAATAGCAGTTTACAGCCACACAAACCAGAGAGAGATGGAAATTAGACAACTTTTACAATCATTGTTTTTGCTTTTACATTATTGGGCATAATTGCTAAACATTGTTAATTGTCGGATTTTTCACTCTTCCTGACCTTGTTGCCTTGCTCAGAGCATAACTTGAGCTACAGATTTCGGATTTTGGTGATCTTGCTGTCCCTAGAAAGATAAGGAAGAGACCAACAATTTCAGGTTTCACAATAATTGTCAAATTAGACCAAAATCAAGGCTAAATTGGGTCCCGAGTACTCTGGTGCGGATTAGTGCGCAGTCCATGATGTTCCTTCACTTAAATGGGCTTAAGTTACTTATCGTAAGCCCAATTAAGGCATATGATACCTTGTTAGAAAGCTTATAGATTGGCCCTTAATTTGGTCTAGGGTTTGGTTAGGATTAATAAGCACAAATAGCAGTTTACAGCCGCACAAGCCAGAGAGAGACGGAAATTAGACAACTTTTACAATCATTGTTTTTGCTTTTACATTATCGGGCTTAATTGCTAAACATTGTTAATTTTCAGATTTTTCACTCATCCTGACTTGTTGCCTTGTGCAGAGAAAAACTAGAGCTACAGATTTCGGATTTTGGGGATCTTGCTGTCCCTAGAAAGATAAGGAAGAGACCAACAATTTCAGGTTTCACAATAATTGTCAAATTAGACCAAAATAAAGCCTAAATTGGGTCCCGAGTACTCTGGCTCGGATCAGTGCGCAGTCCATGATGTTCCTTCACTTAAATGGGCCTAACTTACTCATCTTAAGCCCAATTAAGGCATATGATACCTTGTTGGAAAGCTTATTCAGAGGCACTTAATTTGGTCTAGGGTTAGGTCAGCATTAGTAAGCATAAATAGCAGTTTACGGCCGCACAAGCCAGAGAGAGACAGAAATTAGACAACTTTTACAATCATTAATTTGGCTTTTTATATTATTGGGCTTAATTGCTAAACATTGTTAATTTTTGGATTTTTCACTCATCGTGACCTGGTTGCATTGCGTAGAGAATAACTAGAGCTACAGATATCGGATTTTGGTGATTTTGCTGTCCCTAGAAAGATAAGGAAGAGACCTACAATTTAATGTTTCACAAGAATTGTCAAATTGGGCAAAAATCAAGGCTAAATTGGGTCCCGAGTTCTCTGGCGCGGATCAGTGCGCAGCCCATGATGTTCCTTCACTTAAATGGGCCTAACTTACTCATCTTAAGCCCAATTATGGCATATGATACCTTGTTGGAAAGCTTATTCAGAGGCAATTAATTTGCTCTAGGGTTGGTCAGGATTAATAAGTGAAAATAGCAGTTTACAGCCGCACAAGCCAGAGAGAGACGAAAATTAGACAACTTTTACAATCATTGTTTTTGCTATTACATTATTGGGCATAATTGCTAAACATTGTTAATTTTCGAATTTTTCACTCTTCCTGACCTTGTTTCCTTGCGCAGAGCATAACTTGAGCTACAGATTTCGGATTTTAGTGATCTTGCTGTCCCTAGAAAGATAAGGAAGAGACCAACAATTTCAGGTTTCACAATAATTGTCAAATTAGACCAAAATCAAGGCTAAATTGGGTCCCGAGTACTCTGGTGCGGATCAGTGCGCAGTCCATGATGCTCCTTCACTTAAATGGGCCTAAGTTACTTATCGTAAGCCCAATTAAGGCATATGATACCTTATTAGAAAGCTTATAGATTGGCCCTTAATTTGGTCTAGGGTTTGGTTAGGATTAATAAGCACAAATAGTAGTTTACAGCCGCACAAGCCAGAGAGAGACGGAAATTAGACAACTTTTACAATCATTGTTTTTGCTTTTACATTATCGGGCTTAATTGCTAAGCATTGTTAATTTTCGGATTTTTCACTAATCCTGAATTGTTGCCTTGCGCAGAGCAAAACCAGAGCAACAGATTTCGGATTTTGGTGATCTTGCGGTCCCTAGAAAGATAAGAAAGAGACCAACAATTTCAGGTTTCATAATAATTGTCAAATTAGACCAAAATCAAGGCTAAATTGGGTCCCGAGTACTCTGGCTCGGATCAGTGCGCAGTCCATGATGTTCCTTCACTTAAATAGGCCTAACTTACTCATCTTAAGCCCAATTAAGGCATATGATACCTTGTTGGAAAGCTTATTCAGAGGCCCTTAATTTGGTCTCGGGTTAGGTCAGCATTAATAAGCATAAATAGCAGTTTACGGCCGCACAAGCCAGAGAGAGACGGAAATTAGACAACTTTTACCATCATTAATTTTGCTTTTTATATTATTGGGCTTAATTGCTAAACATTGTTAATTTTTTGATTTTTCACTCATCCTAACCTGGTTGCCTTGCGTAGAGCATAACTAGAGCTACAGATATCGGATTTTGGTGATCTTACTGTCCCTAGAAAGATAAGGAAGAGACCTACAATTTCAGGTTTCACAAGAATTGTCAAATTGGGCAAAAATCAAGGCTAAATTGGGTCCCGAGTTCTCTGGCGCGGATCAGTGCGCAGCCCATGATGTTCCTTCACTTAAATGGGCCTAACTTACTCATCTTAAGCCCAATTAAGGCATATGATACCTTGTTGGAAAGCTTATTCAGAGGCCCTTAATTTGGTCTAGGGTTACGTCAGGATTAATAAGCATTAATAGCAGTTTACAGCAGCACAAGCTATAGAGAGACGGAAATTAGAAAACTTTTACAATCATTATTTCTGCTTTTATATTATTTGGCTTAATTGCTATACATTGTTAATTTTCGGATTTTTCACTCATCTTGACCTTGTTGCCTTGCGCACAGTATAACTAGAGCTACAGATATCCTATTTTGGTGATCTTGCTGTCCCTAGAAAGATAAGAAAGAGACCTACAATTTCAGGTTTGTTAAAAATTGTAAAATTAGGCCAAAATCAAGGCTAAATTGAGTCCCGAGTTCTCTGGCACGGATCAGTGCACAGTCCATGATGTGCCTTCACTTGAATGGGCCTAACTTACTCAACTTAAGGCCAATTAAGGCATATGATACCTTGTTGGAATGCTTATTCAGAGGCACTTAATTTGCTCTAGGGTTAGGTCAGGATTAATAAGCATAAATAGCAGTTTACAACCGTACAAGCCAGAGAGAGACGGAAATTAGACAACTTTTAAAATCATTGTTTTTGCTTTTACATTATTGGGCTTAATTGGGCTTAATTGCCAAACATTGTTAATTTTCAGTTTTTCACTCATCCTGACCTTGTTGCCTTGCGCAGAGCATAACTAGAGCTACAGATACCGGATTTTGGGGTTCTTGCTGTCCCTAGAAAGATAAGGAAGAGACCCACAATTTCATATTTCCAAAGAATTATCAAATTAGGCCAAAATCAAGGCTAAATTGGGTCCCGAGTTCTCTGCCGCGGATCAGTGCGCAGTCCATGATATTCCTTCACTTAAATGGGCCTAACTTACTAATCTTAAGCCCAATTAAGGCATATTATACCTTGTTGGAAAGCTTATTCAGAGACCCTTAATTTGGTCTAGGGTTAGGCCGGGATTAAAAAGCATAAATAGCAGTTTACAGCCTCACAAGCTAGAGAGAGAAGGAAATTAGACAACTTTTACAATCATTGTTTTTGGTTTTACATTATTGGGCTTAATTGCTAAACATTGTTAATTTTCGGATTTTTCACTCTTCCTGACCTTGTTGCCTTGCACAGCATAACTAGAGCTACAGATTTCGGATTTTGGTGATCTTGCTGTCCCTAGAAAGATAAGGAAGAGACCAACAATTTCAGGTTTCACAATAATTGTCAAATTAGACCAAAATCAAGGCTAAATTGGGTCCTGAGTACTCTGGCTCGGATCAGTGTGCAGTCCATGATGTTTCTTCACTTAAATGGGCCTAACTTACTCATCTTAAGCCCAATTAAGGCATATGATACCTTGTTGGAAAGCTTATTCAGAGACCCTTAATTTGGTCTAGGGTTAGGTCAGCATTTATAAGCATAAATAGCAGTTTACGGCCGCACAAGCCAGAGAGAGACGGAAATTAGACAACTTTTACAATCATTAATTTTGCTTTTTATATTATTGGGCTTAATTGCTAAACGTTGTTAATTTTTGGATTTTTCACTCATCCTGACCTGGTTGCCTTGCGCAGAGCATAACTAGAGCTACAGATATCGGATTTTGGTGTTCTTGCTGTCCCTAGAAAGATAAGGAAGAGACCCACAATTTCATATTTCCAAAGAATTATCAAATTAGGCCCAAATCAAGGCTAAATTGGGTCCCTAGTTCTCTGGCGCGGATCAGTTCGCAGTCCAAGATATTCCTTCACTTAAATGGGCCTAACTTACTAATCTTAAGCCCAATTAAGGCATATTATACCTTGTTAGAAAGCTTATTCAGAGGCCCTTAATTTGGTCTAGGGTTAGGTCGGGATTAAAAAGCATAAATAGCAGTTTACAGCCGCACAATCTAGAGAGAGAAGGAAATTAGACAACTTTTACAATCATTGTTTTTGGATTTACATTATTGGGCTTAATTGCTAAACATTGTTAATTTTCGGATTTTTCACTCTTCCTGACCTTGTTGCCTTGCACAGAGCATAACTAGAGCTACAAATTTCGGATTTTGGTGATCTTGCTGTACCTAGAAAGATAAGGAAGAGACCTACAATTTCAGGTTTCACAAGAATTGTCAAATTAGGTAAAAATCCAGGCTAAATTGGGTCCCGAGTTCTCTGGTGCGGATTAGTGCGCAGCCCATGATGTTCCTTCACTTAAATGGGCCTAACTTACTCATCTTAAGCCCAATTAAGGCATATGGTACCTTGTTGGAAAGTTTATTCAGAGGCCCTTAATATGGTCTAGGGTTAGGTCAGGATTAATAAGCAAAAATTGCAGTTTACAGCCGCACAAGCCAGAGAGAGACGGAAATTAGACAACTTTTACAATCATTGTTTTTGCTTTTACATTATTGGGCATAATTGCTAAACATTGTTAATTTTCGGATTTCTCACTCTTCCTGACCTTGTTACCTTGTGCAGAGCATAACTAGAGCTACAGATATCGGATTTTGATGATCTTGGTGTCCATAGAAAGATAAGGAAGGGACCTACAATTTCAGGTTCACAAGAATTGTCAAATTATTCCAAAATCAAGGCTAAATTGGGTCCCGAGTTCTCTGGCGCGGATCAGTGCGCAGTCCATGATATTCCTTCACTTAAATGGGACTAACTCACTAAACTTAAGCCCAATTAAGGCTTATGATACCTTGTTGGAAAGCTTATTCAGAGGCCCTTAATTTGGTCTAGGGTTAGGTCGGGATTAATAAGCATAAATAGCAGTTTACAGCCGCCCAAGCTAGAGAGAGAAGGAAATTAGACAACTTTAATAATCATTGTTTTTGGTTTTACATTATTGGGCTTATTTGGGCTTAATAGCTAAACATTGTTAATTTTCGGATTTTTCACTCATCCCGACCTTGTTGCCATGCGCAGAGTATAACTAGAGCTACAGATATCGGATTTTGGTGATCTTGCTGTCCCTAGAAAGATAAGGAAGAGACCTACAATGTCAGGTTACACAAGAATTGCCAAATTAGACCAAAATCAACGCTAAATTGGGTCCCGAGTTCTCTACCGCGGATTAGTGCGAAGTCCATGATGTTCCTTCACTTAAATGGGCCTAACTTACTCATCTTAAGCCCAATTAAGGCATATGATACCTTGTTGGAAAGTTTATTCAGAGGCCCTTAATTTGGTCTAGGGTTAGGTCGGGATTAAAAGCATAAATAGCAGTTTACAGCCACACAAGCTAGAGAGAGAAGGAAATTAGACAACTTTTACAATCATTGTTTTTGGTTTTACATTATTTGGCTTAATTGCTAAACATTGTTAATATTCGGATTTTGCACTCATCCTGACCTTGTTTCCATGCGCGGAGTATAACTAGAGCTACAGATATCGGATTTTGGTGATCTTGCTGTCCCTAGAAAGATAAGGAAGAGACCTACAATGTCAGGTTTCACAAGAATTGTCAAATTAGACCAAAATCAAGGCTAAATTGGATCCCGAGTTCTCTGGCGCGAATCAGTGCGCAGTCCATGATTTTCCTTCACTTAAATGGGCCTAACTTACTCATTTTAAGCCCAATTAAGGCATATGATACCATGTTGGAAAGCTTATTCAGAGGCCCTTAATTTGGTCTAGGGTTAGGTCGGGATTAAAAAGCATAAATAGCTGTTTACAGCTGTACAAGCTAGAGAGAGAAGGAAATTAGACAACTTTTACAATCATTGTTTTTGGTTTTACATTATTGGGCTTAATTGCTAAACATTGTTAATTTTCGGATTTTTCACTCATCCCAACCATGTTGCCATGCGCAGAGTGTAACTAGAGCTACAAATATCGGATTTTGGTGATCTTGCTGTCCCAAGAAAGATAAGGAAGCGACCTACAATGTCAGGTTTCACAATAAGTTTCAAATTAGACAAAAATCAAGGCTAAATTAGGTCCCGAGTTCTCTGGCGCGGATCAGTGCGAAGTCCTTGATGTTCCTTCACTTAAATGGGCCTAACTTACTCATCTTAAGCCCAATTAAGCAATATGATACCTTGTTGGAAAGCTTATTCAGAGGCCCTTAATTTGGTCTAGGGTTAGGTCAGGATTAATAAGCATAAATAGAAGTTTACAACCGTACAAGCCAGAGAGAGACGGGAATTAGACAACTTTTACAATCATTGTTTTTGCTTTTACATTATTGGGCATAATTGCTAAACATTGTTAATTTTCGGATTTTTCACTCTTCCTGACCTTGTTGACTTGCGCAGAGCATAACTAGAGCTACAGATATCGGATTTTGGTGATCATGCTGTCCCTAGAAAGATAAGGAAGGGACCTACAATTTCAGGTGAACAAGAATTGACAAATTATTCCAAATTCAAGGCTAAATTGGGTCCCGAGTTCTCTGGCGCGGATCAGTGGGCAGTCCATGATATTCCTTCACTTAAATGGGCCTAACTTATTAATCTCAAGCCCAATTAAGGCATATGATACCTTGTTGGAAAGCTTATTCAGAGGCCCTTATTTTGGTCTAGGGTTAGGTCGCGATTAAAAAGCATAAATAGCAGTTTACAGCAACACAAGCTAGAGAGAGAAGGAAATTAGACCACTTTTACAATCATTGTTTTGGGTTTTACATTATTGGGCTTAATTGGGCCTAATTGCTAAACATAGTTAATTTTCGGATTTTTCACTCATCCCAGTCTTGTTGCCATGCGCAGAGTATAACTAGAGCTACAGATATCGGATTTTGGTGATCTTGCTGTCCCTAGAAGGATAAGGAAGAGACCTACAATGTCAGGTTTCACAAGAATTGTCAAATTAGACCAAAATCAAGGCTAAATTGAGTTACGAGTTCTCTGGCGCGGATCAGTGCGTAGTCCATGATGTTCCTTCACTTAAATGGGCCTACTTACTAATCTTAAGCCCAATTAAGGCATATGATACCTTGTTGGAAAGCTTATTCAGAGGTCCTTAATTTGGTCCAGGGTTAGGTCGGGATTAAAAAGCATAAATAGCAGTTTACAGCCGCACAAGCTAGAGAGAGAAGGAAATTAGACAACTTTTACAATCATTGTTTTTGGTTTTACATTATTGGGCTTAATTGGGCTTAATTGCTAAACATTGTTAATTTTCTGATTTTTCACTCATCCCGACCTTGTTGCCTTGCGCATAGCATAACTAGAGCTATAGATATCGGATTTTTATGATCTTGCTGTCCCTAGAAAGATAAGGAAGGGACCTACAATTTCAGGTTCACAAGAATTATCAAATTATTCCGAAATCAAGGCTAAATTGGGTCCCGAGTTCTCTGGCGCGGATCAGTGCGCAGTCCATGATATTCCTTCACTTAAATGGGCCTAACTTACTAATCTTAAGCCTAATTAAGGCATATGATACCTTGTTGGAAAGCTTATTCAGAGGCCCTTAATTTGGTCTAGGGTTAGGTCGGGATTAAAAACCATAAATAGCAGTTTACAGTCACACAAGCTAGAGAGAGAAGGAAATTAGACAACTTTTACAATCAATGTTTTTGGTTTTACATTATTGGGTTTAATTGGGCTTAATTGCTAAACATAGTTAATTTTCGGATTTTTCACTCCTCCCAGTCTTGTTGCCATGCGCAGAGTATAACTAGAGCTACAGATATCGGATTTTGGTGATCTTGCAGTCCCTAGAAAGATAAGGAAGAGACCAACAATGTCAGGTTTCACAAGAATTGTCAAATTAGACCAAAATCAAGGCTAAATTGGGTCCCGAGTTCTCTGGCGCGGATCAGTGCGCAGTCCATGATGTTCCTTCACTTAAATGGGCCTATCTTACTAATCTTAAGCCCAATTAAGGCATATGATACCTTGTTGGAAAGCTTATTCAGAGGCCCTTAATTTGGTCTAGGCTTAGGTCGGGATTAAAAAGCATAAATCGCAGTTTACAGCCGCACAAGCTAGAGAGAGAAGGAAATTAGACAACTTTTACAATCATTGTTTTTGGTTTTACATTATTGGGCTTAATTGGGCTTAATTGCTAAACATTGTTAATTTTCGGATTTTTCACTCTTCCTGACCTTGTTGCCTTGCGCAGAGCATAACTAGAGCTACAGATTTCGAATTTTGGTGATCTTGTTGTCCCTAGAAAGATAAGGAAGAGACCAACAATTTCAGTTTCACAATAATTGTCAAATTAGACCAAAATCGAGGCTAAATTGGGTCCCGAGTACTCTGGCACGGATCAGTACGCAGTCCATGATATTCCTTCACTTAAATGGGCCTAACTTACTAATCTTAAGCCCAATTAAGGCATATGATACCTTGTTGGAAAGCTCATTCAGAGGCCCTTAATTTGGTATAGGGTTATGTCGGGATTAAAAAGCAGTAATAGCAGTGAACAGCCGCACAATCTAGAGAGAGAAGGAAATTAGACAACTTTTACAATCATTGTTTTTGGTTTAACATTATTGGGCTTAATTGCTAATCATTGTTAATTTTCGGATTTTTCACTCATCCCGACCTTGTTGTCATGCGCAGTATAACATATAGCTACAGATATCGGATTTTGGTGATCTTGCTGTCCATAGAAAGATAAGGAAGAGACCAACAATTTCCGGTTTCACTAATTGTCAAATTAGGCAAAAATCAAGGCTAAATTGGGTCCCGAGTTCTCTAGCGCGGATAAGTGCGCAGCCCATGATGTTCCTTCACTTAAATGGGCCTAAATTACTCATCTTAAGCCCAATTAAGGCATATGATACCTTGTTGGAAAGCTTATTCAGAGGCACTTAATTTGCTCTAGGGTTAGGTCAGGATTAATAAGCATAAATAGCAGTTTACAACCGCACAAGCTAGAGAGAGAAGTAAATTAGACAACTTTTACGATCATTGTTTTTGATTTTACATTATTGGGCTTAATTGCTAAACATTGTTAATTTCGGATTTTTCACTCATCCCGACCATGTTGCCATGCGCAGAGTGTAACTAGAGCTACAGATATCGGATTTTGGTGATCTTACTGTCCCTAGAAAGATAAGGAATGGACCTACAATGTCAGGTTTCACAAGAATTGTCAAATTAGACCAAAATCAAGGCTAAATTGGGTCCCGAGTTCTCTGGCGCGGATTAGTGCGCAGTCCACGATGTTCCTTCACTTAAATGGGCCTAACTTACTCATCTTAAGCCCAATTAAGGCATATGATACCTTGTTGGAAAGCTTATTCAGAGGCCCTTAATTTGGTCTAGGGTTAGGTCGGGATTAAAAAGCATAAATAGCAGTTTACAGCCGCACAAGCTAGAGAGAGAAGGAAATTAGACAACTTTTACGATCATTGTTTTTGGTTTTACATTATTGGGCTTAATTGCTAAACATTGTTAATTTCGGATTTTTCACTCAGCCCGACCTTGTTGCCATGCGCAGAGTGTAACTAGAGCTACAGATATCGGATTTTGGTGATCTTACTGTCCCTAGAAAGACAAGGAATGGACCTACAATGTCAGGTTTCACAAGAATTGTCAAATTAGACCAAAATCAAGGCTAAATTGGGTCCCGAGTTCTCCGGCGCGGATTAGTGCGCAGTCCATGATGTTCCTTCACTTAAATGGGCCTAACTTACTCATCTTAAGCCCAATTAAGGCATATGATACCTTGTTGGAAAGCTTATTCAGAGGCCCTTAATTTGGTCTAGGGTTAGGTCAGGATTAATAAGCATAAATAGAAGTTTACAACCGTAAAAGCCAGAGAGAGACGGAAATTAGACAACTTTTACAATAATTGTTTTTGCTTTTACATTATTGGGCATAATTGCTAAACATTGTTAATTTTCGGATTTTTCACTCATCCCGACCTTGTTGCCATACGCAGAGCATAACTAGAGCTACAGATATCGGATTTTGGTGATCATGCTGTCCCTAGAAAGATAAGGAATGGACCTACAATTTCAGGTTTCACAAGAATTGTCAAATTAGACCAAAATCAAGGCTAAATTGGGTCCCGAGTTCTCTGGCGCGGATTAGTGCGCAGTCCATGATGTTCCTTCACTTAAATGGGCCTAACTTACTCATCTTAAGCCCAATTAAGGCATATGATACCTTGTTGGAAAGCTTAATCAGAGGCCCTTAATTTGGTCTAAGGTTAGGTCAGGATTAATAAGCATAAATAGCAGTTTACAACCGTACAAGCCAGAGAGAGACGGAAATTAGACAACTTTTACAATCATTGTTTTTGCTTTTACATTATTGGGCATAATTGCTAAACATTGTTAATTTTCGGATTTTACACTCTTCCTGACTTTGTTGACTTGCGCAGAGCATAACTAGAGCTACAGATATCGGATTTTGGTGATCATGCTGTCCCTAGAAAGATAAGGAAGGGACCTACAATTTCAGGTAACAAGAATTGACAAATTATTCCAAATTCAAGGCTAAATTGGGTCCCGAGTTCTCTGGCGCGAATCAGTGCGCAGTCCATGATATTCCTTCACTTAAATGGGCCTAACTTACTAATCTCAAGCCCAATTAAGGCATATGATACCTTGTTGGAAAGCTTATTCAGAGGCCCTTAATTTGGTCTAGGGTTAGGTCGGGATTAAAAAGTATAAATAGCAGTTTACAGCCGCACAAGCTAGAGAGAGAAGGAAATTAGACAACTTTTACAATCATTATTTTTGGTTTTACATTATTGGGCTTAATTGGACTTAATTGCTAAACATAGTTAATTTTCGGATTTTTCACTCATCCCAGTCTTGTTTCCATGCGCAGACTATAACTTGAGCTACAAATATCGGATTTTGGTGATCTCGCTGTCCCTAGAAAGATAAGGAAGAGACCTACAAGGTCAGGTTTCACAAGAATTGTCAAATTAGACCAAAATCAAGGCTAAATTGGGTCCCATGTTCTCTGGCGCGGATCAGTGTGCAGTCCATGATGTTCCTTCACTTAAATGGGCCTAACTTACTCATCTTAAGCCCAATTAAGGCATATGATACCTTGTTGGAAAGCTTATTCAGAGGCCCTTAATTTGGTCTAGGGTTAGGTCAGGATTAATAAGCAAAAATAGCAGTTTACAGCCGCACAAGCCAAAGAGAGACGGAAATTAGACAACTTTTACAATTATTGTTTTTGCTTTTACATTATTGGACATAATTGCTAAACATTGTTAATTTTCGGATTTTTCACTCTTCCTGGCCTTGTTGCCTTGTGCAGAGCATAACTAAAGCTACAAATATCGGATTTTGATGATCTTGCTGTCCTTAGAAAGATAAGGAAGGGACCTACAATTTCAGGTTCACAAGAATTGTTAAATTATTCCAAAATCAAGGCTAAATTGGGTCCCGAGTTCTCTGGCGCCATGTGTGTGCAGTCCATGATATTCCTTCAGTTAAATGGGCCTAACTTACTAATCTCAAGCCCAATTAAGGCATATGATACCTTGTTGGAAAGCTTATTCAGAGGCCCTTAATTTGGTCTAGGGTTAGGTCGGGATTAAAAAGTATAAATAGCAGTTTAAAGCCGCACAAGCTAGAGAGAGAAGGAAATTAGACAACTTTTACAATCATTATTTTGGTTTTACATTATTGGGCTTATTTGGACTTAATTGCTAAACATAGTTAATTTTCGGATTTTTCACTCATCCCAGTCTTGTTGCCATGCGCAGACTATAACTTGAGCTACAGATATCGGATTTTGGTGATCTCGCTGTCCCTAGAAAGATAAGGAAGAGACCTACAATGTCAGGTTTCACAAGAATTGTCAAATTAGACCAAAATCAAGGCTAAATTGGGTCCCATGTTCTCTGGCGCGGATCAGTGTGCAGACCATGATGTTCCTACACTTAAATGGGCCTAACTTACTCATCTTAAGCCCAATTAAGGCATATGATACCTTGTTGGAAAGCTTATTCACAGGCCCTTAATTTGGTCAAGGGTTAGGTCGGGATTAAAAAGCATAAATAGCAGTTTACAGCCGCACAAGCTAGAGAGAGAAGGAAATTAGGCAACTTTTACAATTATTGTTTTTGGTTTTACATTATTGGGCTTAATTGGGCTAAATTGCTAAACATTGTTAATTTTCGGATTTTTCACTCATCCCGACCTTGTTGCCATGCGCATAGTATAACTAGAGCTACAGATATCGGATTTTGGTGATCATACTGTCCCTAGAAAGATAAGGAAGAGACCTACAATGTCAGGTTTCACAAGAATTGTCAAATTAGACCAAAATCAAGGCTAAATTGGGTCCCGAGTTCTATGGCGTGGATCAGTGCGCAGTCCATGATGTTCCTTCACTTAAATGGGCCTAACTTACTCATCTTAAGCCCAATTAAGGCATATGATACCTTGTTGGAAAGCTTATTCAGAGGCCCTTAATTTGGTCCAGGGTTAGGTCAGGATTAATAAGCATAAATAGCAGTTTACAGCCGTACAAGCCAGAGAGAGACGAAAATTAGACAACTTTTTCAATCATTGTTTTTGCTTTTACATTATTGGGCATAATTGCTAAACATTGTTAATTTTTGGATTTTTCACTCTTCCTAACCTTGTGGCCTTGCGCAGAGCATAACTAGAGCTACATATATCGGATTTTGGTGATCTTGTTGTCCCTAGAAAGATAAGGAAGGGACCTACAATTTCAGGTTCACAAGAATTGTCAAATTATTCCAAAATCAAGGCTAAATTGGGTCCCGAGTTCTCTGGCGAGGATCAGTGCGCAGTCCATGATATTCCTTCACTTAAATGGGACTAACTTACTAAACTTAAGCCCAATTAAGGCTTATGATACCTTGTTGGAAAGCTTATTCAGAGGCCCTTAATTTGGTCCTGGGTTAGGTCGGGATTAAAAACCATAAATAGCAGTCTACAGCCGCACAAGCTAGAGAGTGAAGGAAATTAAACAACTTTTACAATCATTGTTTTTGGTTTTACATTATTGGGCTTAATTGAGCTAAATTGCTAAACATTGTTAATTTTCGGATTTTTCACTCATCCCGACCTTGTTGCCATGCGCAGAGTATAACTAGAGCTACAGATATCGGATTTTGGTGATCATACTGTCCCTAGAAAGATAAGGAAGAGGCCTACAATGTCAGGTTTCACAAGAATTGTCAAATTAGAACAAAATCAAGGCTAAATTGGGTCCCGAGTTCTCGGGCGCGGATCAGTACGCAGTCCATGATGTTCCTTCACTTAAATGGGCCTAACTTACTAATCTTAAGCCAAATTAAGGCATATGATACCTTGTTGGAAAGCTTATTCAGAGGCCCTTAATTTGGTCTAGGGTTAGGTCGGGATTAAAAAGCATAAATAGCCGTCTACAGTCGCACAAGCTAGAGAGTGAAGGAAATTAGACAAATTTTACAATCATTGTTTTTGGTTTTACATTATTGGGTTTAATTGCTAAACATTGTTAATTTTCGGATTTTTCACTCATCCCGACCTTGTTGCCATGCGCAGAGTATAACCAGAGCTACAGATATCGAATTTTGGTGATCTTGCTGTCCCTAGAAAGATAAGGAAGACACCTACAATGTCAGGTTTCACAAGAATTGTCAAATTAGACCAAAATCAAGGCTAAATTGGGTCCCGAGTACTCGGGCGCGGATCAGTGTGCAGTCCATGATGTTCCTTCACTTAAATGGGCCTAACTTACTCATCTTAAGCCCAATTAAGGCATATGATACCTTGTTGGAAAGCTTATTCAGAGGCCCTTAATTTGGTCTAGGGTTAGGTCAGGATTAATAAGCAAAAAAAGCAGTTTACTGTCGCACAAGCCAGAGAGAGACGAAAATTAGACAACTTTTACAATCATTGTTTTTGCTTTTACATTATTGGGCATAATTGCTAAACATTGTAAATTTTCGGATTTTTCACTCTTCCTGACCTTGTTGCCTTGCGCAGAGCATAACTAGAGCAACAGATATCGGATTTTGGTGATCTTGCTGTCCCTAGAAAGATAAGGAAGGGACCTACAATTTCAGGTTCTCAAGAATTGTCAAATTATTCCAAAATCAAGGCTAAATTTGGTCCCGAGTTCTCTGGCGCGGATCAGTGCGCAGTCCATGATATTCCTTCACTTAAATAGGCCTAACTTACTAATCTTAAGCCCAATTAAGGCATATGATACCTTGTTGGAAAGCTTATTCAGAGGCCCTTAATTTGGTCTAGGGTTAGGTCGGGATTAAAAAGCATAAATAGCAGTTTACAGCCGCACAGGCTAGAGAGAGAAGGAAATTAGATAACTTTTACAATCATTGTTTTTGGTTGTACATTATTGGGCTTAATTAGACTTAATTGCTAAACATAGTTAATTTTCGGATTTTTCACTCATCCCAGTCTTGTTGCCATGCGCAGAGTATAACTAGAGCTACAGATATCGGATTTTGGTGATCTTGTTGTCCCTAGAAAGATAAGGAAGAGACCTACAATGTCAGGTTTCACAAGAATTGTCAAATTAGACCAAAATCAAGGCTAAATTGGGTCCCGAGTTCTCTGGCGCGGATCAGAGCGCAGTCCATGATGTTCCTTCACTTAAATGGGTCTAACTTACTCATCTTAAGCCCAATTAAGGCATATGATACCTTGTTGGAAAGCTTATTCAGAGGCCCTTAATTTGGTCTAGGGTTAGGTCAGGATTAATAAACAAAAAATGCAGTTTACAGCCGCACAAGCCAGAGAGAGACGGAAATTAGACAAGTTTTACAATCATTGTTTTTGCGTTTACATTATTGGGCATAATTGCTAAACATTGTTAATTTTCGGATTTTTCACTCTTCCTGACCTTGTTGCCTTGCACAGAGCATAACTAGAGCTACAGATATCGGATTTTGGTTATTTTGCTGTCCCTAGAAAGATAAGGAAGGGACCTACAATTTCAGGTCACAAGAATTGTCAAATTATTCCAAAATCAAGGCTAAATTAGGTCCCGAGTTCTCTGGCGCAGATCAGTGCGTAGTCCATGATATTCCTTCACTTAAATGGGCCTAACTTACTAATATTAAGCCCAATTAAGGCATATGATACGTTGTTGGAAAGCTTATTCAGAGGCCCTTAATTTGGTCTAGGGTTAGGTTGGGATTAAAAAGCATAAATAGCAGTTTACAGCCACACAAGCAAGAGAGAGAAGGAAATTAGATAACTTTTACAATCATTGTTTTTGGTTTTACATTATTGGGCTTAATTGGACTTAATTGCTAAACATAGTTAATTTCCGGATTTTTCACTCATCCCAGTCTTGTTGCCATGCGCAGAGTATAACTAGAGCTACAGATATCGGATTTTGGTGATCTTGCTGTCCCTAGAAAGATAAGGAAGAGACCTACAATGTCAGGTTTCACAAGAATTGTCAAATTAGACCAAAATCAAGGCTAAATTGGGTCCCGAGTTCTCTGGCGCGGATCAGAGCGCAGTCCATGATGTTCCTTCACTTAAATGGGCCTAACTTACTCATCTTAAGCCCAATTATGGCATATGATACCTTGTTGGAATGCTTATTCAGAGGCCCTTAATTTGGTCTAGGGTTAGGTCGGGATTAATAAGCGTAAATAGCAGTTTACTGCCGCACAAGCCAGAGAGAGATAGAAATTTGAAAACTTTTACAATCAACGTTTTTGCTTTTATATTATTGGGCTGAATTGTTAAATATTGTTAATTTTCGGATTTTTCACTCATCCTGACTTTGTTACCTTGCGTAGAGCATAACTAGAGCTACAGATATCGGATTTTGGTGATCTTGCTATCCCTAGAAAGATAAGGAAGAGACCTACAATTTCAGGTTTCAAAAGAATTGTCAAATAGGCCAAAATCAAGGCTAAATTGGGTCCCGAGTTCTCTGGCGTGGATCAGTGCGTTGTCCATGATGTTCCTTCACTTAAATGGGCATAACTTACTCATCTTAAGCCCAATTTAGGCATATGATACCTTGTTGGAAAGCTTATTCAGATGCCTTTAATTTGGTCTAGGGTTAGGTCAAGATTAATAAGACTAAACAGCAGTTTACAGCCGCACAAGCCAGTGAGAGACGGAAATTAGACAACTTTTACAATAATTGTTTTTGCTTTTACATTATTGAGCATAATTGGGCTCAATGGCTAAACATTGTTAATTTTCGGATTTTTCGCTTATCCTGACCTTGTTGCCTTGTGCAAACCATAACTAGAGATACAGATATCGGATTTTGGTGATCTTGCTGTCCCTAGAAAGATAAGGATGAGACCTACAATTTCAGGCTTCATAAAAATTTTCATATTAGGCCAAAATCAAGGCTAAATTGGGTCCCCACTTCTCTGGCGTGGATCAGTGCGCAGTCCATGATGTTCCTTCTCTTAAATGGGCCTAACCTACTCATCTTAAGTTCAATTAAGGCATATGATACCTTGTCGGAAAGCTTATTCAGAGGCCCTTAATTTGGTCTAGGTTTATATCAGGATTAATAAGCATAAATAGCAGTTTACAGCCGCACAAGCCAGAGAGAGACGGAAATTAGACAACTTTTACAATCATTGTTTTTGCTTTTACATTAATGGGCTTAATTGCTAAACATTATTAATTTTCGGATTTTTCACTCATCCTGACCTTGTTGCCATGCGGAGAGCATAACTAGAGCCACTGATATCGGATTTTGGTGATCTTGCTATCCCTAGAAAAATAAGGAAGAGACCTACAATTTTATGTTTTACAAGAATTGTCAATTTAGGCCAAAATCAAGACTAAATTGGGTCCGAAGTTCTCTGGCGTGGATCAGTGCGCAGTCCATGATGTTCCTTCACTTAAATGGGCCTAACTTACTCATGTTTAGCCCAATTAAGGCATATGATACCTTGTTGGAAAGCTTATTCAGAGGCCCTTAATTTGGTCTAGGGTTAGGTCAGGATTAATAAGCATAAATAACAGTTTACAGCCGTACAAGCCAGAGAGAGACGGAAATTAGACAACTTTTACAATCATTGTTTTTGCTTTTACATTATTGGGCTTAATTGGGCTTAATTTCTAAACATTCTTAATTTTCGGATTTTTCACTCATCCTGACCTTGTTGTCTTGCGCAGAGCATAACTTGAGCTACAGATATCGGATTTTGGTGATTTTGATGTCCATAGAAAGATAAGGAAGAGACCTACAATTTCAGGTTTCAAAAGAATTGTCAAAATAGGCCCAAATCAAGGCTAAATTGGGTCCCGAGTTCTATCGTGCGGATCAGTGCGCAATCCATGTTGTTCCTTCACTTAAATGTGCCTAACTTACTCATCTTAAGCCCAATTATGGCATATCACACCTTGTTGGAAAGCTTATTCAGAGGCCCTTAATTTGGTATAGTTTTAGGTCATTATTAATAAGCATAAATATCACTTTACAGCCGCACAAGCCAGAGAGAGACCGAAATTAGACAACTTTTACAATCACTGTTTTCGCTTTTACATTATTGGGCTTAATTGGGCTTAATTGCTAAACATTGTTAATTTTCGGATTTTTCACTCTTCCTGACCTTGTTGCCTTGCGCAGAGCATAACTAGAGCTACAGATATCGGATTTTGGTGGTCTTGCTGTCCCTAGAAAGATAAGGAAGGGACCTACAATTTCAGGTCACAAGAATTGTCAAATTATTCCAAAATCAAGGCTAAATTAGGTCCCGAGTTCTCTAGCCCGGATCAGTGCGCAGTCCATGATGTTCCTTCACTTAAATGGGCCAAACTTACTCATCTTAAGCCCAATTAAGGCATATGATACCTTGTTGGAATGCTTATTCAGAGGCCCTTAATTTGGTCTAGGGTTAGGTCGGGATTAAAAAGCATAAATAGAAGTTTACAGCCGTACAAGCCAGAGGGAGAAGGATATTAGACAACTTTTATAATCATTGTTTTTGGTTTTACATTATTGGGCTTAATTGGGCTTAATTGCTAAACATTGTTAATTTTCGGATTTTTCACTCATCCCGACCTTGGTGCCATGCGTAGAGTATAACTTAAGCTACAGATATCGGATTTTGGTGATCTTGCTGTCCCTAGAAAGATAAGGCAGAGACCTACAATGTCAGGTTTCAAAAGAATTGTCAAATATGCCAAAATCAAGGCTAAATAGGGTCCCGAGTTCTCTGGCGCGGATCAGTGCGCAGTCCATGATGTTCCATCACTTAAATAGGCCTAACTTACTCATCTTAAGCCCAATTAAGGCATATGATACCTTGTTGGAATGCTTATTCAGAGGCCCTTAATTTGGTCTAGGGTTAGGTCAAGATTAATAAGCGTAAATAGCAGTTAACAGCCGCACAAGCCAGAGAGAGACTGAAATTAGACAACTTTTACAATCATTGTTTTTGCTTTTACATTATTGGGCTTAATTTCTAAACATTCTTAATTTTCGGATTTTTCACTCATCATGACCTTGTTGTCTTGCGCACAAATATCGGATTTTGGTGATTTTGATGTCCCTAGAAAGATAAGGAAGAGACCTACAATTTCAGGTTTCAAAAGAATTGTCAAAATAGGCCCAAATCAAGGCTAAATTGGGTCCCGAGTTCTATCGTGCGGATCAGTGCGCAATCCATGTTGTTCCTTCACTTAAATGTGCCTAACTTACTCATCTGAAGCCCAATTAAGGCATATCACACCTTGTTGGAAAGCTTATTCAGAGGCCCTTAATTTGGTATAGTTTTAGGTCAGGATTAATAAGAATAAATATCACTTTACAGCCGCACAAACCAGAGAGAGACCGAAATTAGACAACTTTTACAGTCACCGTTTTCACTTTTACATTATTGGGCTTAATTGGGCTTAATTGTTAAACATTGTGAATTTTCGGATTTTTCACTCATCCTGACCTTGTTGCCTTGTGCAGAGCATAATTAGAGCTACAGATATCGGATTTTGGTGATCTTGCTGTCCCTAGAATGATAAGGAAGAGACCTACAATTTCAGGTTTCTTAAGAATTGTCAAATTAGGCCAAAATCAAGGCTAAATTGGGTCCCGATTTCTCGGGAGCGGATCAGTGCGCAGTCCATTATGTTCCTTCACTTAAATGGGCCTAACTTAATCATCTTAAGCCCAATTAAGGCATCTGATACCTTGTGTGAATGCTTATTCAGAGGCCCTTAATTTGGTCTAGGGTTAGGTCAGGATTAATAAGGATAAATAGCAGTTTACAGCCGTACAAGCCAGAGAGAGATGGAAATTAGACAACTTTTACAATCATTGTTTTTACTTTTACAATACTGGGCTTAATTGCTAAACATTGTTAATTTTCGGATTTTTCACTCATCATGACCTTGTTGCCTTTCGCAGAACATAACTAGAGCTACAGATATCGGATTTTGGTGATCTTGCTGTCCCTGGAAAGATAAGGAAGAGTCCTACAATGTCAGGTTTCCCAAGAATTGTCAAATTAAGCCAAAATCAAGGCTAAATTGGGTCCCGAGTTCTCTGGCGCGGATCAGTGCGCAGTCTATGATGTTCCTTCACTTAAATGGGCCTAACTTACTAATCTTAAGCCCAATTGAGGCATATGATACCTTCTTGGAAAGCTTATTCAGAGGCCGTTAATTTGGTGTAGGATTTAGTTAGGATTAATAAGCATAAATAGCAGTTTTCAGCCGCACAAGCCAGAGAGAGACGAAAATTAGACAACTTTTACAATCATTGTTTATGCTTTTATATTATCGGGCTTAATTGCTAAACATTGTTAATTTTCGGATTTTTCACTCATCCTGACTTTGTTGCCTTGCGCAGAGCATAACTAAAGCTACAGATATCGGATTTTGGTGATCTTGCTATCCCCAGAAAGATAAGGAAGAGACCTACAATTTCATGTTTCACAAGAATTGTCAAATTAGGCCAAAATCAAGGCTAAATTGGGTCCCGAGTTCTCTGCCGCGGATCAGTGCGCACTCCATGATGTTCCTTCACTTAAATGGGCCTAACTTTCTCATCTTAAGCCCAATTTAGGCATATGATACCTTGTTGGAATGCTTATTCAGATGCCTTTAATTTGTTCTAGGGTTAGGTCAAGATTAATAAGCTTAAATAGCAGTTTACAGCCGTACAATCCAGAGAGAGACGGAAATTAGACAGCTTTTACAATCATTGTTTTTGCTTTTACATTATTGGGCATAATTGGGCTTAATGGCTAAACATTGTTAATTTTCGGATTTTTCACTCATCCTGACCTTGTTGCCTTGTACAAAGCATAACTAGAAATACAGATATCGGATTTTGGTGATCTTGCTGTCCCTAGAAAGATAAGGAAGAGACCTACAATTTCAGGTTTCATAAGAATTGTCAAATTAGGCCAAAATAAAGGCAAAATAGGGTCCCGAGTTCTCTAGCGTGGATCATTGCGCAATCCATGATGTTCTTTCACTTAAATGGGCCTAACTTACTCATCTTAAGCCCAATTAAGGCATATGATACCTTGTTGGTAAGCTTATTCAGAGGCAATTAGGTCTAGGGTTAGGTCAGGATTAATAAGCATCGATATTAGTTTACAGCCGCACAAGCCAGAGAGAGACAGAAATTAGACAATTTTTACAATCAATGTTTTTGCTTTTACATTATTGGACTTAATTGTGCCTATTTACTGATTTTCAGATTTTTCACTCATCCTGACCTTGATGCCTTGCACAGAGCATAACTAGAGCTACATATATCGGATTATGGTGATCTTGCTGTCCTGAGAAAGATATGGAAGAGAACTACAATTTCAGGTTTCACAAGAATTGTCAAATTAAGGTAAAATTAAGGGTAAATTGGGTCCCGAGTACTCTGGCGCGGATCAGTGCGGAGTCCATGATGTTCCTTCACTTAAATGGGCCTAACTTACTCTTTTTAAGCCCAATTAAGGCATATGATACCTTGTTGGAAAGCTTATTAAGAGGCCCTTAATTTGTTTTAGGGTTAGGTTAGGATTAATAAGAATAAATAGCAGTTAATAGCCGCACAAGCCAGAAAGAGACGAAAATTAGACAATTTTTACAATCATTAATTTTGCTTTTACATTATTGGGCCTAATTGCTAAATATTTTTAATTTTCAGATTTTTCTCTCATCCTGACCTTGTTGCCTTGCACGGAGCATAACTAGAGCTACAGATATCGGATTTTGGTGATCTTGCTGTCCCTAGAAAGATAAGGAAGAGACCTATAATTTCTGGTTTCCCAAGAATTGTCAAATTAGGCCAAAATCAAGGCTAAATTATGTCCCTTGTTTTCTGGCGCGGATCAGTGCTCAGTCCAATATGTTCCTTCACTTAAATGGGCCTAACTTACTCGTCTTAAGCCTAATTAAGGCATATGATACCTTGTTGGAAAGCTTATTCAGAGGCAATTTTGTCTAGGGTAAGGTCAGGATTAATATGCATAAATATTTGTTTACAAGCAGAGAGGCACGGAAATTAGACAACTTTTACAATCATTGTTTTTGCTTTTACATTATTGGGCTTAATTGCTAATTTTCGGATTTTTCACTCGTCCTGACCTTGATGCCTTGCACAGAGCATAACTAGAGCTACATATATCGGATTTTGGTGATCTTGCTGTCCTTAGAAAGATAAGGAAAAGAACTACAATTTCTGGTTTCACAAGAATTTTCAAATTAGGCCAAAATCAAGGCTAAATTGGGTCCCAAGTTCTCTGACGTGAATCCGTGCGGAGTCCATGATGTTCCTTCATTTAAATGGGCCTAAATTATTCTTCTTAAGCCCAATTAAGGCATATGATACCTTGTTGGAAAGCTTATTAAGAGGCCCTTAATTTGTTATAGGGTTAGGTCAGCATTAATAAGCATAAATAGCAGTTTACAGCCGCAAAAGCCAGAGAGAGACAGAAATTAGACAACTTTTACAATCATTGTTTTTTCTTTTACATTATTGGGCTTAATTGCTAAACATTGTTAATTTTCGGATTTTTCACTCATCTTGACCTTGTTGCCTTGCGCAGAGCACAACTAAAGCTACAGATATCAGATTTTGGTGATCTTGCTGTCCCTAGAAAGATAAGGAAGAGACCAACAATTTGTGGTTTCAAAAGAATTGTCAAATTAGGCCAAAATCAAGGCTAAATTATGTCCCGTGTTCTCTGGCGCGGATCAGTGCGCATTCCATGATGTTCCTTCACTTAAATGGGCCTAACTTACTCATCTTAAGCCCAATTAAGGCATATGTTACCTTGTTGGAAAGCTTATTCAGAGGCCCTTAATTTGGTCTATGGTTAGGTCAGCATTAATAAGCATAAATAGCAGTTTACGGCCGCACAAACCAGAGAGAGACGGAAATTAGAAGACTTTTACAATCATTATTTTTTCTTTTTATATTATTGGGCTTAATTGGGCTTAATTGCTAAACATTGTTAATTTTCGGATTTTTCACTCATCCTGACCTGGTTGCCTTGCGCAGAGCATAACTAGAGCTACAGATATTGGATTTTGGTGATCTTGCTGTCCCTAGAAAGATAAGGAAGAGACCAACAATTTCAGGTTTCACAAGAATTGTCAAATTATCCCAAAATCAAGGTTAAATTAGGTACCGAATTCTCTGGCGCAGATCAGTACGAAGTCCATGATGTTCCGTCACTTAAATGGGCCTAACTTACTCATCTTAAGCCCAATTAAGGCATATGAAACATTGTTGGAAATATTATTCAGATGCCCTTAATTTGGTCTAGGGATAGGTGAGGATTAATCAGCATAATTAGAACTTTATAGCCACACAAGTCAGAGAGAGATGGAAATTATACAACTTTTACAATCATTGTTTTTGCTTTTACATTATTGGGCTTAATTGCTAAACATTGTTAATTTTCGGATTTTTCACTCATCCTGACCTTGTTGCATTGCGCAGAGCAAAACTAGAGCTACAGATATCGGATTTTGGTGATCTTGCTGTCCTTAGAAAGAAAAGGAAGAGACCTACAATTTCAGGTCACAAGAATTGTCAAATTAGGCGAAAATCAAGGCTAAATTGGGTCCCGATTTATTTGGCACGGATCAGTACGCAGTCCATGATGTTCCTTCACTTAAATGGGCCTAACTAACTCATCGTAAGCCCAATTAAGGAATATGATACCTTGTTGGAAAGCTTATTCAAAGGCCCTTAATTTGGTCTAGGGTTAGGTCAGGATTAATAAGCATAAAAAGCAGTGTACAGCCGCACAAGCTAGAGAGAGAAGAAAATTAGACAACTTTTACAATCATTGTTTTTGGTTTTACATTATTGGGGTTAATTGCTAAACATTGTAAATTTTCGGATTTTTCACTCATCCTGACCTTGTTGCCTTGCGCAGAGCATAACTGGAGCTACAGATATCGGATTTTGGTGATCATGCGGTCCCTAGAAAGATAAGGAAGAGACCTGAAATTTCAGGTTTCATAAGAATTGTCAAATTAGGCCAAAATCAAGGCTAAATTGGGTCCCCGAGTTCTCTGGCGTGGATCAGTGCGCAGTCCATGATGTTCCTTCACTTAAATGGGCCTAACTTACTCATCTTAATCCCAATTAAGGCATATGTAACCTTGTTGGAAAGATTATTCAGAGGCCCTTAATTTGGTCTAGGGTTAGGTCAGGATTAATAAGCATAAATAGCAGTTTACAGCCGCACAAGCCAGAGAGAGACAAAAATTAGACAACTTTTACAATCATTGTTTTTGCTTTTACATTATTGGGCTTAATTGCTAAACATTGTTAATTTTCGGATTTTTCACTCATCCTGACCTTGTTGGCTTGCACAGAGCATTACTAGAGCTATAAATATGGGATTTTAATGATCTTGCTGTCCCAAGAAAGATAAGGAAGAGACCTACAATTTCAGGTTACACAATAATTGTCAAATTAGGCCAAAATCAGGGCTAAATTGGGTAGTCAGGAGTTCTCTGGCGCGGATCAGTGCGTTGTCCATGATGTTCCTTCACTTAAATGGGCCTAACTTACACATCTTAAGCCCAATTAAGAAATATGATATCTTATTGGAAAGCTTATTCAGAGGCCCTTAATTTGGTCTAGGGTTAGGTCAGGATTAATAAGAATAAATAGCAGTTCACAGCCGCACAAGCCACAGAGAGACGGAAATTAGACAACTTTTACAATCATTAATTTTGCTTTCACAATATTGGGCTTAATTGCTAAATATTGTTAATTTCCGGATTTTTCACTCATCATGACCTTGTTGCCTTGCGCGGAACATAACTAGAGCTACAGATATCGGATTTTGGTGATCTTGCTGTCCCTAGAAAGATAAGGAAGAGACCTACAATTTCAGGTTTCACAAGAGTTGTCAAATTAGGCCAAAATCAAGGCTAAATTGGGTCCAGAGTTCTCTAGCGCTGATCAGTGTGCAGTGCATGATATTCCTTCACATAAATGGGTCTAACTTACTCATCTTAAGCCCATTTAAGGCATATGATACCTTGTTGGAAAGCTTGTTCAGAGGCCCTTAAGGTTAGGTTTAATAAGCATAAATAACAGTTTACAGCCGCACAAGCCAGAGAGAGATGGAAATTAGACAACTTTTACAAACATTGTTTTTGCTTTTACATTATTGGGCTTTATTGCTAAACATTGTTAATTTTTGCATTTTTCACTCATCCTGATCTTGTTGCCTTGCGCAGAGCATAACTAGAGCTACAGATATCGGATTTTGGTGATCTTGCTGTCCCTAGAAAGATAAGGAAGAGACCTACAATTTCAGGTTTCCCAAGAATTGTCAAATTAGGCCAAAATCAAGGCTAAATTGGGTCCCGAGTTCTCTGGCGCGGATCAGTACGCTGTCCATGATGTTGCTTCACTTAAATGGGCCTAACTTACTCATTTAAGCCCAATTAAGGAATATGATACCTTATTGGAAAGCTTATTCAGAGGCCCTCAATTTGGTCTAGGGTTAGGTCAGGATTAAAAAGCATAAATAGCAGTTTACAGCCGCACAAGCCAGAGAGAGACGGAAATTAGACAACTTTTACAATCATTGTTTTTGCTTTTACATTATTGGGCTTAATTGCTAAACATTGTTAATTTTCGGATTTTTCACTCATCATGACCTTGTTGCCTTGCGCAGAACATAACTAGAGCTACAGATATCGGATTTTGGTGACCTTGCTGTCCCTAGAAAGATAAGGAAGAGACCTACAATTTTAGGTTTCTCAAGAATTGTCAAATTAGGCCAAAATCAAGGCTAAATTGGGTCCTGTGTTCTCTGACGCGAATCAGTGCGCAGTCCATGATGTTCCTTCACTTTAATGGGCCTAACTTACTCATCTTAAGCCCAATTAAGGCATATGAAATCTTGTTGGAAAGCTTATTCAGAGGCCCTTAATTTGGTCTAGGGTTAGGTCAGGATTAATAAGCATAAATAGCAGTTTACAGCCGCACAAGCTAGAGAGAGACGGAAATTAGACAACTTTTACAATCATTGTTTTTGCTTTCACATTATTGGGCTTAATTGGGCTTAATTGCTAAACATTGTTAATTTTCTGATTTTTCACTCATCATGACCTTGTTGCCTTGCGCAGAACATAACTAGAGCTACATATATCGGATTTTGGTGACCTTGCTGTCCCTAGAAAGATAAGGAAGAGACCTACAATTTCAGGTTTCTCAAGAATTGTCAAATTAGGCCAAAATCAAGGCTAAATTGTGTCCCGAGTTCTTTGACGCGGATCAGTGCGCAGTCCATGATGTTCCTTCACATAAATGGGCCCAACTTACTCATCTTAAGCGCAATTATGGCTTATGATACCTTGTTGGAAAGCTTATTCAGAGGCCCTTGATTTGGTCTGGGGTTAGGTCAGGAATAATAATCATAAATAGCAGTTTACAGTCGCACAAGCCAGAGAGAGACGAAAATTAGACAACTTTTACAATCATTGTTTTTGCTTTTACATTATTGGGCTTAATTGCTAAACATTGTTAATTTTCGGATTTTTCACTCATCCTGACCTAGTTGCCTTGTGCAGAGCATAACTAGAGCTACAAATATCGGATTTTGGGGAACTTTGGTTCCCCAGAAAGATAAGGAAGAGACCTACAATTTCAGGTTTCACAAGAAATGTCAAATTAGGCCAAAATCAAGGCTAAGTTGGGTCCCGGGTTCTCTGGCGCGGATCAGTTCGCAGTCCATGATGTTCCTTCACTTAAATGGGCCTAACTTACTCATCTTAAGCCCAATTAAGGCATATGAAATCTTGTTGGAAAGCTTATTCAGAGGCCCTTAATTTGGTCTAGGGTTAGGTCAGGATTAATAAGCATAAATAGCAGTTTACAGCCGCACAAGCTAGAGAGAGACGGAAATTAGACAACTTTTACAATCATTGTTTTTGCTTTTACATTATTGGGCTTAATTGCTAAACATTGTTAATTTTCGGATTTTTCACTCATCATGACCTTGTTACCTTGCGCAGAACATAACTAGAGCTACAGATATCGGATTTTGGTGACCTTGCTGTCCCTAGAAAGATAAGGAAGAGACCTACAATTTCAGGTTTCTCAAGAATTGTCAAATTAGGCCAAAATCAAGGCTAAATTGGGTCCCGTGTTCTCTGACGCGAATCAGTGCGCAGTCCATGATGTTCCTTCACTTTAATGGGCCTAACTTACTCATCTTAAGCCCAATTAAGGCATATGATACCTTGTTGTAAAAGTTATTCAGAGGCCCTCAATTTGGTCTAGGGTTAGGTCAGGATTAAAAAGCATAAATAGCTGTTTACAGCCGCACAAGCCAGAGAGAGACGGATAGACAACTTTTACAATCATTGTTTTTGCTTTTAGAATATTGGGCTTAATCACTAAACATTGTTAATTTTCGGATTTTTCACTCATCATGACCTTGTTGCCTTGCGCAGAACATAACTAGAGCTACATATATCGGATTTTGGTGATCTTACTGTCCCTAGAAAGATAAGGAAGAGACCTCCAATTTCAGGTTTCACAGGAATTGTCAAATTAGGCCAAATTCAAGGCTAAATTGGGTCCCGAGTTATCTGGCACGGATCAGTGCGCAATCCATGATGTTCCTTCACTTAAATGGGCCTATCTTACTCATCTTAAGACCAATTATGGCATATGATACCTTGTTGGAAAGCTTATTCAGAGGCCCTTAATTTGTTCTAGTGTTAGGTCATGATTAATAAGCATAAATAGCAGTTTACAACGGCACAAGCCAGAGAGAGACGGAAATTACTTTTACAATCATAGTTTTTACTTTTACATTATTGGGCATAATTGGGCTTAATTGCTAAACACTGTTAATTTTCGGATATTTAACTAAACCTGACCTTGTTGCCTTGCGCAGAACATAACTAGAGCTACAGATATCAGATTTTGGTTACCTTGCTGTACCTAGAAAGATAAGGAAGAGACCTACAATTTCAGGATTCTCAAGAATTCTCAGATTAGGACAAAATCAAGGCAAAATTGGGTCCCGTGTTCTCTGGCGCGGATCAGTGCGCAGTCCATCGGGTTCCTTCATTTAAATGGGCCTAACTTACTCATCTTAAGCCCAATTAAGGCAAATGATACCTTGTTGTAAAACTTATTCAGAGGCCCTCAATTTGGTCTAGGGTTAGGTCAGGATTATAAAGCATAAATAGCAGTTTACAGTCGCACAAGCCAGAGAGAGACGGAAATTAGACAACTTTTACAATCATTGTTTTTGCTTTTACATTATTGGGCTTAATTGCTAAACATTGTTAATTTTCGGATTTTTCACTCATCCCGACCTTGTTGCCTTGCGCAGAACATAACTAGAGCTACAAATATCGAATTTTGGTGATCTTGCTGTCCCTAGAAAGATAAGGAAGAGACCTACTATTTCTGGTAACACGAGAATTGTCAAATTAGGCCAAAATCTAGCCTAAATTGGGTCCCAAGTTCTCTGGCGCGTATCAGTGCGTAGTCCATGATGTTCCTTCACTTAAATGGGCCTAACTTACTCATCTTAAGCCCAATTAAGGCATATGATACCTTGTTGGAAAACTTATTCGGAGGCCCTTAATTTGGTCTAGGGTTAGTCAGGATTAATAAGCATAAATAGAAGTTTACAGCCGCACAAGCCAGAGAGAGACGGAAATTACACAACTTTTACAATCATTGTTTTTGCTTTTACATTATTGGGCTTAATTGCTAAACATTGTTAATTTTCGGATTTTTCACTCATCCTGACCATGTTGCCTTGCACAGAGCATAACTAGAGCTACATATATCGGATTTTGGTGATCTTGCTGTCCCTAGAAAGATAAGGAAGAGTCCTACAATTTCAGGTTTCACAAGAATTGACAAATTATGACAAAATCAAGGCTAAATTGGGTCCCGTGTTCTCTGGCGCAGATCTGTGAGCAGTCCATGATGTTCCTTCACTTAAATAGGCCTAACTTCCTCATCTTAAGCCCAATTAAGGCATATGACCTCATGTTGGAAAGCTTATTCAGAGGCCCTTAATTTGGACTCGGTTTAGGTCAGGATTAATAAGCGTAAATAGCAGTTTACAGCCGCACAAGCCAGAGAGAGACGGAAATTAGACAACTTTTACAATCATTGTTTTTGCTTTCACATTATTGGGCTTAATTGGGCTTAATTGCTAAACATTGTTAATTTTCGGATTTTTCACTCATCCTGACCTTCTTGCCTTGCGCAGCGCATAACTAGAGCTACAAATATCGGATTTTGGTGACCTTGTTGTCCCTAGAAAGATAAGGAAGAAAACAACAATTTCAGTTTTCACAAGAATTGTCAAATTAGGCCAAAATCAAGGCTAAATTGGGTCCCGAGTTCTCTGGCGCGGATCAGTGCGCAGTCCATGATGTTCCTTCACTTAAATGGGCCTAACTTACTCATCTTAAGCCTAATTAAGGCATATGATACCTTGTAGGAAAGCTTATTCAGAGGCCCTTAATTTGGTCTAGGGTTAGGCCATGATTAATAAGCATAAATAGCAGTTTACGGCCGTACAAGCCAGAGAGAGACGAAAATTGGATAACTTTTACAATCTTTGTTTTTGATTTTACATTTTTGGGCTTAATTGCTAAACTTTGTTAATTTTAGGATTTTTCACTCTTCCTGACCTTGTTGCCTTGCACAGAGCATAACTAGAGCTACAGATATCGGATTTTGGTGATCTTTGGTTCCCTAAAAAGATAAGGAAGAGACCTACAATTTCAGATTTCACAAGAATTGTCAAATTAGGTCAAAATCAAGGCTAAATTGGGTCCCGAATTCTCTGGCACGGATTAGTCCTCAGTCCATGATGTTCCTTCACATAAATGGGCCCAACTTACTCATCTTAAGCCCAATTAAGACTTATGATACCTTGTTGGAAAGCTTATTCAGAGGCCCTTAATTTGTTATAGGGTTAGGTCAGGAATAATAAGCATAAAAAGCAGTTTCTGATCGCACAAGCCAGAGGGAGACAGAAACTAGACAACTTTAACAATCATTGTTTTTGATTTTACATTATTGAGCTTAGTTGCTAAACATTGTTAATTTCGGATTTTTCACTCATCCTGACCTAGTTACCTTGCACAGAGCATAACTAGAGCTACAGATATCGGATTTTGGGGAACTTTGGGTCCCTAGAAAGATAAGGAAGAGACCTACAATTTCAGGTTTCAAAAGAATTGTCAAATTTGGCCAAAATCAAGGCTAAGTTGGGTCCCGAGTTCTCTGGCGTGGATCAGTGCGCAGTCCATGATGTTCCTTCACTTAAATGGGCCTAACTTACTCATCTTAAGCCTAATTAAGGCATATGATACCTTGTAGGAAAGCTTATTCAGAGGCCCTTAATTTGGTCTAGGGTTAGGCCAAGATTAATAAGCATAAATAGCAGTTTACGGCCCTACGACCCAGAGAGAGACGAAAATTAGATAACTTTTACAATAATTGTTTTTGCTTTTACATATTTGGGCTTAATTGCTAAACTTTGTTAATTTTAGGATTTTTCACTCTTCCTGACCTTGTTGCCTTGCACAGAGCATAACTAGAGCTACAGATATCGGATTTTGGTGATCTTTGGTTCCCTAGAAAGATAAGGAAGAGACCTACAAATTCAGGTGTCACAAGTATTGTCAAATTAGGTCAAAATCAAGGCTAAATTGGGTCCCGAATTCTCTGGCACGGATTAGTCCGCAGTCCACGATGTTCCTTCACATAAATGGGCCCAACTTACTCATCTTTAGCCCAATTAAGGCTTATGAAACCTTGTTGGAAAGCTTATTCAGAGGCCCCTAATTTGGTCCAGGGTTAGGTCAGGAATAATAAGCATAAATAGCAGTTTTCAGCCTCACAAGCCAGAGAGAGACGGAAATTAGACAACTTTTACAATAATTGTTTTTGCTTTTACATATTTGGGCTTAATTGCTAAACTTTGTTAATTTTAGGATTTTTCACTCTTCCTGACCTTGTTGCCTTGCACAGAGCATAACTAGAGCTACAGATATCGGATTTTGGTGATCTTTGGTTCCCTAGAAAGATAAGGAAGAGACCTACAAATTCAGGTGTCACAAGTATTGTCAAATTAGGTCAAAATCAAGGCTAAATTGGGTCCCGAATTCTCTGGCACGGATTAGTCCGCAGTCCACGATGTTCCTTCACATAAATGGGCCCAACTTACTCATCTTTAGCCCAATTATGGCTTATGAAACCTTGTTGGAAAGGTTATTCAGAGGCCCTTGATTTGGTCTAGGGTTAGGTCAGGAATGATAAGCATAAATAGCAGTTTACAGTCGCACAAACCAGAGAGAGACGGAAATTAGACAACTTTTACAATCATTGTTTTTGCTTTTACATTATTGGGCTTAATTGCTAAACATTGTTAATTTTCGGATTTTTCACTCATCCTGACCTAGTTGCCTTGCACAGAGCATAACTAGAGCTACAGATATCGGATTTTGGTGATCTTTGGTTCCCTAGAAAGATAAGGAAGAGACCTACAATTTCAGGTTTCACAAGAATTGTCAAATTAGGTCAAAATCAAGGCTAAATTGGGTCCCGAGTTCTCTGGCACGGAACAGTCTGCAGTCCATGATGTTCCTTCACTTAAATGGGCCTAACTTACTCATCTTAAGCCCAATTAAGGCTTATGAAACCTTGTTGGAAAGCTTATTCAGAGGCCCTTAATTTGGTCCAGGGTTAGGTCAGCAATAATAAGCATAAATAGCAGTTTACAGCCTCACAAGCCAGAGAGAGACGGAAATTAGACAACTTTTATAATAATTGTTTTTGCTTTTACATAATTGGGCTTAATTGCTAAATATTGTTAATTTTCGGATTTTCCAGTCATCCTGACCTTGTTGCCTCGCACAGAGCATAACTAGAGCTACAGATATTGAATTTGGGTGATCTTTGGTTCCCTAAAAAGATAAGGAAGAGACCTATAATTTCAGGTTTCACAAGAATTGTCAAATTAGGTCAAAATCAAGGCTAAATTGGGTCTCGAGTTCTCTTGCACAGATTAGTCCGCAGTCCATGATGTCCCTTAACTTAAATGGGCCCAACTTACTCATCTTAAGCCCAATTATGGCTTATGATACCTTGTTGGAAAGCTTATTCAGAGGCCCTTAATTTGGTCTAGGTTTAGGTCAGGAATAATAAGCATAAATAGCAGTTTACAGCCGTACAAGCCAGAGAGAGACGAAAATTAGACAACTTTTGCAATCATTGTTTTTGCTTTTACATTATTGGGCTTAATTGCTAAACATAGTTAATTATCGGATTTTTCACTCATCTTGACCTTGTTGCCTTGTGCACAGCATAACTAGAGCAACAGATATCGGATTTTGGTGATCTTGCTGTCCCTAAAAAGATAAGGAAGAAACCTACAATTTCTGGTGTCACAAGAATTTTCAAATTAGGCCAAAATCAAGGCTAAATTGGGTTTCGAGTTCTCTGGCACGGAGCAGTGCGCAGTCCTTGATGTTCCTTCACTTAAATGGGCCTAACTTACTCATCTTAAGCCCAATTAAGGCATATGATATCTTGTGGGAAAGCTTATTCGAGGCCTTTAATTTGGTCTAGGGTTAGGTCAGGATTAATAAGCATAAATAGCAGTTTACAGCCGCACAAGCCAGAGAGTGTCGGAAATTATACATCTTTTACAATCATTGTTTTTGTTTTTACATAATTGGGCTTAATTGCTAAACATTGTTAATTTTCGGATTTTTCACTCATCCTGACCAAGTTGCCTTGCACAGAGCATAACTAGAGCTACAGATATCAGATTTTGGTGATCTTTGGTTCCCTAGAAAGATAAGGAAGAGACCTACAAATTCAGGTATCACAAGTATTGTCAAATTAGGCCAAAATCAAGGTTAAGTTGGGCCTAACTTACTCATCTTAAGCCCAATTAAGGCTTATGATACCTTGTGTGAAAGCTTATTCAGAGGCCATTAAATTGGTCTAGGGTTAGGTCATGAATAATAAGCATAAATAGCAGTTTACAGCCGCACAAGCCAGAGAGAGACGGAAATTAGACAACTTTTATAATCAATGTTTTTGCTTTTACATTATTGGGCTTAATTGCTAAACATTGTTAATTGTCGGATGTTTCACTCATCCTGACCTTGTTGCCTTGTGCAGAGCACGACTAGAGCTACAGATATCGGATTTTGGTGATCTTCCTGTCCCTAGAAAGATAAGCAAGAGACCTACAATTTCAGGTTTCACAAGAATTGTCAAATTAACCCAAAATCAAGGATAAATTGGGTCCCGAGTTCTCTGGGGCGATTCAGTATGCAGTCCTTGATGTTCCTTCACTTAAATGGGCCTAACTTACTCATCTTAAGTACAATTAAGGCTTATGATACCTTGTTGGAAAGCTTATTCAGAGGCCCTTAATTTGGTCTAGGGTTTTGTCACGATTAATAAGCATAAATAGCAGTTTACAGCCGCACAAGCCAGAGAGAGACGGAAATTAGACAACTTTTACAATCATTATTTTTGCTTTTACATTATTGGGCTTAATTGCTAAACATTGTTAATTTTCGGATTATTCACTCATCCTGACCTTGTTGCCTTGCGCAGAGCATTACTAGAGCTACAATTATCGGATTTTGGTGATCTTGCTATCCCTAGAAAGATAAGGAAGAGACCTACAATTTCAGGTTTCACAAGAATCGTCAAATTAGGCCAAAATCAAGGCTAAATTGGGTCCCGAGTTCTCTGGCGTGGATTAGTGCGCTGTCCATCGTGTTCCTTCATTTAAATGGGCCTAACTTACTCATCTTAAGCCCAATTAAGGCATATGATATCTTGTTGGAAAGCTTATTCAGAGGCCCTTAATTTAGTATAGGGTTAGGTCAGGAGTAATAAGCACAAATAGCAGTTTACAGCCGCACAAGCCAGAGAGAGACAGAAATTAGAAAACTTTTACAATCATTGTTTTTGCTTTTACAATATTGGGCTTAATTGCTAAACATTGTTAATTTTCAGATTTTTCACTCATCCTGACCTAGTTGCCTTGCATAGAGCATAACTAGAGCTACAGATATCGGATTTTGATGATCTTCCTGTCCCTAGAAAGCTAAGGAAGAGACCTACAATTTTAGGTTTCACAAGAATTGTCAAATTAACCCAAAATCAAGGATAAATTGGGTCCCGAGTTCTCTGGAGCGATTCAGTCTGCAGTCCTTGATGTTCCTTCACTTAAATGGGCCTAACTTACTCATCTTAAGTACAATTAAGGCTTATGATACCTTGTTGGAAAGCTTATTCAGAGGCCCTTAATTTGGTCTAGGGTTTGGTCACGATTAATAAGCATAAATAGCAGTTTACAGCCGCACAAGCCAGAGAGAGACGGAAATTAGACAACTTTTACAATCATTATTTTTGCTTTTACATTATTGGGCTTAATTGCTAAACATTGTTAATTTTCGGATTATTCACTCATCCTGACCTTGTTGCCTTGCGCAGGGCATAACTAGAGCTACAATTATCGGATTTTGGTGATCTTGCTGTCCCTAGAAAGATAAGGAAGAGACCTACAATTTCAGGTTTCACAAGAATTGTCAAATTAGGCCAAAATCAAGGCTAAATTGGGTCCCGAGTTCTCTGGCGTGGATCAGTGCGCTGTCCATCGTGTTCCTTCATTTAAATGGGCCTAACTTACTCATCTTAAGCCCAATTAAGGCATATGATATCTTGTTGGAAAGCTTATTCAGAGGCCCTTAATTTAGTATAGGGTTAGGTCAGGAGTAATAAGCACAAATAGCAGTTTACAGCCGCACAAGCCAGAGAGAGACAGAAATTAGAAAACTTTTACAATCATTGTTTTTGCTTTTACAATATTGGGCTTAATTGCTAAACATTGTTAATTTTCAGATTTTTCACTCATCCTGACCTAGTTGCCTTGCACAGAGCATAACTAGAGCTACAGATATCGGATTTTGATGATCTTCCTGTCCCTAGAAAGCTAAGGAAGAGACCTACAATTTTAGGTTTCACAAGAATTGTTAGATTAGGCCAAAATCAAGGCTAAATAGGGTCACGAGTTCTTTGGCGCGATTCTGTACGCAGTCCATGATGTTCCTTCACTTAAATGGGCCTAACTTACTCATCTTAAGCCCAATTAAGGCTTATGATACCTTGTTGGAAAGCTTATTCAGAGGCTATTAATTTGGTCTAGGGTTAGGTCAGGATTAATAAGCATAAATAGCAGTTTACAGCCGTACAAGCCACAGAGAGACGGAAATTAGACAACTTTTACAATCATTATTTTTGCTTTTACATTATTGGGCTTAATTGCTAAACATTGTTAATTTTCGGATTTTTCACTCATCCTGGCCATGTGGCCTTGCGCAGGGCATAACTAGAGCTACAGTTATCGGATTTTGGTGATCTTGCTGTCCCTAGAAAGATAAGGAAGAGACCTACAATTTCAGGTGTCACAAGAATTGTCAAATTTGGCCAAAATCAAGGCTAAATTGGGTCCCGAGTTCTCTGGCACGGATCAGTTCGCAGTCCATGATGTTCCTTCACTTAAAAGGGCCTAACTTACTCATCTTAAGCCCAATTAATGCATATGATACCATGTTGCAAAGCTTATTCAGAGGCCCTTAATTTGGTCTAGGGTTAGGTAAGGATTAATAAGCATAAATAGCAGTTTACAGCCGCACAAGCCAGAGAGAGGCGGAAATTAGACCACTTTTCCAATCATTGTTTTTACTTTTACATTATTGGGCTTAATTGCTAAACATTGTTAATTTCGGATTTTTCACTCATCCTGACCTTGTTGCCTTGCGCAGGGCATAACTAGAGCAACACATATCGGATTTTGGTGATCTTGCTGTCCCTAGAAACATAAGGAAGAGACCTACAATTTCATGTTTCACAACAATTGTCAAATTAGGCCAAAATCAAGGATAAATTGGGTCCCGAGTTCTCTGGCGCGGATCAGTGCGCAGTCCATGATGTTTCTTCACTTAAATGGGCCTAACTTACTCATCTTAAGCCCAATTAAGGCATATGATATCTTGTTGGAAAGCTTATTCGAGGCCGTTAATTTGCTCTAGGGTTAGGACAGGATTAATAAGCATAAATAGCAGTTTACAGCCGCACAAGCCAGAGAGACTCAGAAATTAGACTACTTTTACAATCATTGTTTTTGTTTTTACATAATAGGGCTTAATTGCTAAACATTGTTAATTTTAGGATTTTTCACTCATCCCGACCAAGTTGCCTTGCACAGAGCATAACTAGAGCTACAGATATCAGATTTTGGTGATCTTCCTGTCCCTAGAAAGATAAGGAAGAGATCTACAATTTCAGGTTTCAGAAGAATTGTCAGATTAGGCCAAGATCAAGGCTAAAATGGGAACCGAGTTCTCTGGCGCGGATCAGTGCGCAGTCCCTCGGGTTCCTTCATTTAAATGGGCCTAACTTACTCATCTTAAGCCCAATTAAGGGATATGATATCTTGTTGGAATGCTTATTCAGAGGCCCTTAATTTAGTCTAGGGTTAGGTCAGGAGTAATAAGCATAATTAGCAGTTTACAGTCGCACAAGCCAGAGAGAGACAGAAATTAGACAACTTTTACAATCGTTGTTTTTGCTTTTACATTATTGGTCTTAGTTGCTAAACATTGTTAATTTTCGTATTTTTCACTCATCCTGACCTTGTTGCCTTGCACAGAGCAAAACTAGAGCTACAGATATCGGATTTTGGTGATCTTGCTGTCCCTAGAAAGATAAGGAAGAGACCTACAAATTCAGGTTTCAGAAGAATTGTCAGATTAGGCCAAAATCAAGGCTAAATTAGGTCCCGAGTTCTCTGGCGCGATTCAGTACGTAGTCCATGATGTTCCTTCACTTAAATGGGTCTAACTTACTCATCTAAAGCCCAATTAAGGCTTATGATACCTTGTTGGAAAGCTTATTCTGAGGCCCTTAATTTGGTCTAGGGTTAGGTCAGGATTAATAAGCATAAATAGCAGTTTACAGCCGAACAAGCCAAAGAGAGACGGAAATTAGACAACTTTTACAACCATTATTTTTGCTTTTACATTATTGGGCTTAATTGCTAAACATTGTTAATTTTCGGGTTTTTCACTCATTCTGACCTTGTGGCCTTGCGCAGAGCATAACTAGAGCTACAGTTATCGGATTTTGGGGATCTTGCTGTGCCTAGAAAGATAAGGAAGAGACCTACAATTTCAGGTTTCACAAGAATTGTCAAATTAGGCCAAAATCAAGGCTAAATTGGGTCCCGAGTTCTCTGGCGCGATTCAGTACGCAGTCCATGATGTTCCTTCACTTAAAAGGGCCTAACTTACTCATCTTAAGCATAATTAATGCATATGATACCATGTTGGAAAGCTTATTCAGAGGCCCTTAATTTGGTCTAGGGTTAGGTATGGATTAATAAGCATAAATAGCAGTTTACAGCCGCACAAGCCAGGGAGAGATGGAAATTAGACCACTTTTACAATCATTGTCTTTGCTTTTACATTATTGGGCTTAATTGCTAAACATTGTTAATTTCGGATTTTTCACTCATCCTGACCTTGTTGCCTTGCGCACGGCATAACTAGTGCTACAAATATCGGATTTTGGTGATCTTGCTGTCCCTAGAAAGATAAGGAAGAGACCTACAATTTCAGGTTTCACAATAATTGTCAAATTAGGCCTAAATCAAGGCTAAATTGGGTCCTGAGTTCTCTGGCGCGGATCAGTGCGCAGTCCATGATGTTCCTTCACTTAAATGGGCCTAACTTACTCATTTTAAGCCTAATTAAGGCATATGATACCTTGTTGGAAAACTTATTCAGAGGTACTTAATTTGGTCTAGGGTTAGGTCATGGTTAATAAGCATAAATAGCAGTTTACAGCCGCCTAAGCCAGAAAGAGACGAAAATTAGAAAACTTTTACAATCATTGTTTTTGCTTTTACATTATTGAGCTTAATTGCTAAACATTGTTAATTTTTGGATTTTTCACTCATCCTGACCTTGATGCCTTGTGCAGAGCATAACTAAAGCTACAGATATCAGATTTTTGTGATCTTGCTGTCCCTAGAAAGATAAAGAAGAGACCTACAATTTCAGGTTTCACAAGAATTGTCAAATTAGGCTAAAATCAAGGCTAAATTGGGTCCGGAGTTCTCTAGCAAGCATAAGTGCGCAGTCCATGAGGTTCCTTCACTTAAATGGGCCTAACTTACTCATCTTAAGCCCAAATAAGGCATTTGATACCTTGTTGGAAAGCTTATTCAGAGGCCCTTAATTTGGTCTAGGGATAGGTCAGGATTAAAAAGCATAAATAGCAGTTTAAAGCCGCACAAGATAGAGAAGAAGGAAATTAGATAACTTTTACAATCATTGTTTTTACTTTTACATTAATGGGCTTAATTGCTAAACATTGTTAATTTTCGGATTTTTCACTCATCCTGACCTTGTTGCCATGCGCAGAGCATAACTAGAGCTACAGATATCAGATTTTGGTGATCTTGCTGTCCCTAGAAAGATAAGGAAGAGACCTACAATTTCAGTTTGCACAAGAATTGTCAAATTAGGTCAAAATCATGGCTAAATTGGGTCCCGAGTTCTCTAGCACGGATCAGTGTGCAGTCCATGATGTTCCATCACTTAAATGGGCCTAACTTACTCATCTTAAGCCCAAATAAGGCATATGATACCTTGTTGGAAAGCTTATTCGGAGGCCCTTAATTTGGTCTAGGGTTAGGTCATGATTCATAAGCATAAATAGCAGTTTACAGCCGCACAAGCCAGAGAGAGACAGAAATTAGAAAACTTTTACAATCATTGTTTTTGCTTTTACAACATTGGGCTTAATTGCTAAACATTGTTAATTTTCGGATTTTTCACTCATCTTGACCTTGTTGCCTTGCGCAGAGCATAACTAGAGCTACAGATATCGGATTTTGGTGATCTTGTTGTCCCTAGAAAGATAAGGAAGAGACCTACAATTTCAGCTTTCACAAGAATTATCAAATTACGCCCAAATCAAGGCTAAATTGGGTCCCGAGTTCTCTAGCACGGATCAGTACGCAGTCCATGATGTTCCTTCACTTAAATGGGCCTAACTTAATCATCTTAAGCCCGATTAAGGCATATGATACCTTCTTTGGAAAGCTTATTCAGAGGCCCTTAATTTGGTCTTTGGTTAGGTAAGGATTAATAAGGATAAATAGCAGTTTTCAGCCGCACAAGCCAGAGAGAGATGGAAATTATACAACTTTTACAATCATTGTTTTTACTTTTACATTAATGGGCTTAATTGCTAAACATTGTTAATTTTTGGATTTTTCACTCATCCTGACCTTGTTGCTTTGCGCAGAGCATAACTAGAGCTACATATATCGGATTTTGGTGATCTTGCTGTCCCTAGAAAGATAAGGAAGAGACCTACAATTTCAGGTTTCACAAGAATTGTCAAATTAGGCCAAAATCAAGGCTAAATTGGGTCCCGAGTTCTCTAGCACGGATCAGTGCGCAGTCCATGATGTTCCTTCACTTAAATGGGCCTAACTTACTCATCTTAAGCCCAAATAAGGCATATGATACCGTGTTGGAAAGCTTATTCGGAGGCCCTTAATTTGGTCTAGGGATAGGTCATGATTATTAAGCATAAATAGCATTTTACAGCCGTACAAGCCAGAGAGAGACGGAAATTATACAACTTTTACAATCATTGTTTTTACTTTTACATTAATGGGCTTAATTGCTAAACATTGTTAATTTTCGGATTTTTCACTCATCCTGACCTTGTTGCCTTGCGCAGAGCATAGCTAAAGCTACAGATATCGGATTTTGGTGATCTTGTTGTCCCTAGAAAGATAAGGAAGAGACCTACAATTTCAGGTTTCACAAGAATTGTCAAATTCGGCCAAAATCAAGGCTAAATGGGGTCCCGAGTTCTCTGGCACGGATCAGTGCGCAGTCCATGATGTTCCTTCACTTAAATGGAACTAACTTACTCATCTTAAGCCCAATTAAGGCATACGATACCTTGCTGGAAAGCTTATTCAGAGGCCCATAATTTGATCTAGGGTTAGGTTAGGATTAATAAGAATAAATAGCATTTTACAGCCGTAAAAGCCAGGGAGAGACGGAAATTAGACAACTTTTACAATCATTATTTTTTCTTTTACATTATTGGTCTTAATTGCTAAACATTGTTAATTTTCGGATTTTTCACTCATCCTGACCTTGTTACCTTGCGCAAAGCATAACTAAGGCTACAAATATCGGATTTGGGTGATCTTGCTGTTGTTGCGACCAAGAAAAAAAGACTGGGTTTTCCTCTTAGAGAGAAAACATGGAGTCGCCACCAACTTTATTTAATTTCAGGGAAGTTGGAAACCCTTTATAAAAAAAGCTTTAGGTTCGGGAGTCGATTATGTCAAGGGAAGGCATGGAGACTTAACCCCACGGCACCTTAGAACATCCACAAAATGGTTACCCAAGTTGTATAAATTATTAATAACTTTGAAGATATTATTTTACCCAAGAATCGTCTTTCAAGAAAGAAACATCCTCAGTTGTGAAATTTTTGATTGAACCTATGTGAGGTTGAACATGGCACGTAAGTCCACAGAGCAACCTTTAAACCTGAAGGGTTGAACATGACACTTGTCATAGGGCAACCCTAAAAGATTGTTTTGATCAAGTGATCATCCTCTATTTTTATGTAAAATAAACGATTTTACTTCTTGAAAATAGGACATAAATGAAACGTAGAAATGAAACTTTTTACTAACTTATTCAGTGAACGGTGGCACAGAAACACTAGTGCAATAAGTGCTTTTTACGTCAGTTAAAATTGATTTTTTACGTCAGAATACTGACTGACGTAAATACAGCTGACGTTAAAAGTTAAACTTTTAACGTCAGTTGAGAACTGACGTTAAATATAACACTATTAACGTCGGTTCTTTAACACAACTGACGTTAATTTTGTCAAAATTAACGTCAGTTCTTTAAAAAAGCGGCGTTAATTTTGTTAAAACTAACGTCAATTGTTATCAAGAACTGACGTTAAAGGTCTTAATTTTAACGTCAGTTGTAATAAACAACTGACGTTAATAGTGTACTGTATATTTTATAAAATACTATTAACGTCAGTTGTATGATAAAACTGACATTAATAGTATTTTTTTTTGAAATTCAGTTTTAAAATATCACTCCCCTCAGCCATCCCTGCATTCAGTAAATATCCCAGTAACACAGAATATCACACACATTACAGAATTGCAAAGGAAAAATGGAATAATGATCCATATGTATTCAGAAACAATATATATTTATTAACATAGGTTATAACTCAAAATAAATACATAAATATAAATAAAAATAAATGTATACTAAGTTTAAACTACCTATATCAATATCCCTTCGTGATGATCATCACGAGTGGCATGTACATCGTCCACCTGTGTCTCCTCGATTATAGTAGGCATGTTTGTTGAAAAAGAAGGAGTCTCAGGAATATCAAGATTTGAATCTTCATTTTCATCACTACCATTATACATGCTTTTTCCTTGGAGAACCACGGACAACCTTTTGTTATAAGGATCAGTGATGTAGAACACTTGTTTTGCTTGGGAAGCCATTATGAAAGGCTCATTTATATGACCTAACTTGTTGAGGTCTACCAATGTGAACCCCAATTCGTCGGTTTTTACACCACCGTTACTATCAACCCACTTACATTTAAATACCGGCACCGTAAGCTTAGTGTAATCGAGCACCCAAATATCTTCAATATATCCAAAGTAAGGTCTCGGTGCTGTAACGGGTTTTGTGTCCTTTGCACTAGAGAAGTGCATTGCTTCGGCCACGATCATAACCCCACTATTTTGCATGGTACTCTTGTTATCTTGTTTCTTTGTATAAAAGGAAAATTTATTTATGTCGTATCCGCTCCAACATATGACGTTGAAGTTAGGCCCACGTGCTAGCCATTTTACGTCATCAGAAGCAGTAATACCATCCTTAAGCATTTCTTCCTTGAACCATGGTAAGAAAGTCTTGTTATGCTTGTTCAACAACCACCTTTCGCTCATTCGAGGGTTTTCTTGATTGACTTTTCTTTTATGTTCAAATAAGAAAGGCTGAACACATTCGATGTTGTTCAATACATACAAATGTGCTTGAAGCACTTCCTCCCGATCCTTCCTATTAATTCTTAAGCCATGTGTACCCTTACCTTGACATCTGATCTCATCATGCCGAGGCTTAGGAACCCCTATAGGATCCGTGTTATGAACGTAGTCCGAACAAAACTCAATAGCTTCTTCTGCAACATACCTTTGAACAATAGATGCTTCCGGACGATGAGGATTCTTCACGTACCCTTTCAAGATCGTCATGTAGCACTCAACTGGGTACATCCATCTTAGAAAAATCGGCCCACATAATCTAATCTCCCTCACCAAATGAACAATTAAGTGAACTATTATGTCGAAAAAGGAAGGAGGAAAATACATCTCCAATTGGCACAAGATTGTAGCAGCCTTAACTTCCAAGTCATCCAACATACGGGGGTCAACGACTTTTCTACATATAGAATTTAAGAATGAGCACAACCGAGTAATGGCATGTCTCACATTTTTTTGTAGCAATACCACGAATAGCAACGGGCATAAGTTGTTGCATCAAGATGTGACAATCATGAGACTTCAAGCCAACCAATTTAAGATCACTAGAGACAAGCCTCTTCATATTTGAAGAGTAACCATGTGGAACTTTGATGCCCTGAAGACACCCGCAGAAACGTTGTCTCTCTTTTTTTGACAAAGTATGACATACTGGCGGCAAATAAGTCCGCTTACCATCCTCAACAACTGGAGCTAACTGCTCTCGTATACCCATAGCAACGAGGTCGAGACGAGCATTCACACCATCCTTTGTCTTGCCCTGAATGTTGAGAAGCGTCCCGATCACACTATCACACACATTTTTCTCCACATGCATCACATCAATGCAGTGTCTGACATCAAGCTTGCGCCAGTATGGAAGATCAAAGAATATCGACCTCTTCTTCCATATGTTTTTCTCAGCAGCTTTACCTTTCTTTTTGGACTTGCCGAAAATAACATCGATGTCATTTACCCTCTGATAAACCTGCTCTCCAATTAAGGCCGCCGGCGCTTCTTCTGTCTCTTGGCATCCATTAAAAGCTTTTTTCATCTTACGATATGGGTGATCACGTCTAAGAAATCTCCGATGCCCAAGGTAAACCGTCTTCTTTCCATGATGCAACTGAGTGTAGCATGTGCCTTCTTCACATATAGGGCATGCTTTATGCCCCTTGACACTTGTGCCCAGAACAAGTTACCGTATACTGGAAAGTCGTTGATGGTGCAAAATAACATGGCACGAAGCTTGAAAGTCTCATGAGAATACCCATCAACTACATCAACACCTTCCACCCACAGCGTTTTCAAGTCTTCAATCAAGGGACCTAGATAAACATCTAAGTCATTTCCCGGTTGCTTTGGGCCCAAAATCATCATAGACAACATCATGTATTTGCGCTTCATGCACAACCAAGGGGGCATGTTGTAAATTACCAACAGAACATGCCATGAACTATGAATACTACTCATGTTACCATAAGGATTCATTCCATCCGTAGCAAGTCCAAGCCTTAGGTTTCTTGGCTCATCGGCAAAATCCGGAAACATAGTATCGATATTCTTCCATTGAATAGAATCAGCAGGATGACGAACCTTTCCATCACGTTTCCTCTCATCATTATGCCATCTAAGATTCTTCGCATCTTTCGCATTGGCAAACAATCGCTTGAACCTTGGAATTATTGGAAGATACCACAACACCTTCGCAGGAGGACCCCTTTTTCTCACATCATCAAGATCATCATCATCATCACCACCCTTCACTTTGTATCGTGATAACCCACATTTGGGGCAATCGTGATTGTCTTCATGAACACCGGTGTACAATATGCAATCATTGGGGCATGCGTGTATCTTCTTATACTCCATACCCATAGGACACAATACCTTCTTGGCCTCATAGTTACGGTCAGGCAATGTGTTGTCCTCCGGAAGCAAGTCTTTCAACACTTCAAGCAATTCCGTGAAGCTTTTATCGGTCCAACCATTTCTCGCCTTCACACAAACCAATTTTAGCACCACCGACAACCGTGTATGAGTAGTACACCCTGGATATAAAGGCTTGTCCGCATCACCGCACAACCTATCATACACATGAGCTCGATGAAAATATTCTTGTCCCATATCACGGATCATGTCCTCTACTCGATCATCCTCCATATCTACGTCAACGTCCTCACTTTGGGAGACACTCGCCGTACTACTCAACAACACATCACCATGCCATATCCATCTTGTATAACTCAAGCAAATCCCTTCACAAATCAAATGAGTACGTATATCCTTCACCGTACATTTCCTCGTATTCAAACACTTGACACAAGGACAACGGAACATTCCAATACTATTAGGAACATTCCTTTGAGCAAATTCTATAAATTCTCCCACCCCCTTCAAATACTCAGCACTAGTACGCTTACAAACCATCCAACTACGATCCATAACTAGATAGGTCCTGTAGATATACAAAACATATATCCAATATAAGGACAATACGGGAGATTGAAAACTATAGTTTTTGAAGATTGCCAAGCACTGGTCACGGCCTGGAAGTGATGTCCATCACGGCCATAACGTGCCAACTGAACCAGACCATGCCATCACAGGCAGAACTGATCACGGCCTAGCCGTGATGAGCATCACGGCCGTGATAGATCAACCAGCAGAGCAACATGCACTCAAAACCAAAAATAGAGACGTACATTCCAAACAACTCAAACTCACGGTTTCAAGTTTCAACTACTGAGACTACAGTTTCAACATACACTCAAAACCAAAAATACAAAAATGTGCCCTAAATACTCACCAGAAATAGGTGCTCGCGTGGTGGTTGGGAGGAATCGCTCGAGTGGTGGCCAACGTTCGATGTGGTTCTGCGAGAGCAGAGGGACAAGGAGAGTTAGTGTGCGGGAAGGGGAAAGAGAGATGTCAAGTTATTGCAAAGAATGAATGGAAAGACAGAGTTAGAGTTAATAGTGTACCTCACGGTGGTGGCGAAGAAGCCCTCGCGGTGGTTGCGGTGGAGATGAGCTCGCGAGTAGGGTTCGTGTCTTTGGGTGAGAGTGAGAGTGAGGGTTGAGAGTGATCTAGGGTTGAGCGTGATGAAAATAGAAAAGAGACGTACGTACAGAGCGAAGTGCAGAAGGCATGCGGGTGTAAACGTTATAATCAAAAAGCAAAAAATAAAACAACATTTAACGTCAGTTTTATTAAACAACTGACGTTAAAAGTAATTGTTTAACGTCAGTTGTATTAAACAACTGACATTAAATATTAATATTTTTTTAAAAAAATACTTTTCACCTCCGTTGTTGAATTCAACTGACGTTAAAAGTGTTGTGTAAAAATCATCCTCTATATAAAGTACCATTATTCTGTATCAGTTTGTAATACTGCCTCTTCTTTTCCTCTATATTTCTATTCCTTCACAAAATGGCTCTGAGACCTGTGTTAAGAGTGACAACAGGGCATATAGGGACATAGGATTATTTACGTCAGCTATTTATTTAACTGAAGTAAAAATCACACTTTTAACGTCAATTGTATAAACAACTGACGTTAAAAATAAATATTTTTTATTTTAAAAACACTTTTAACGTCAGTTTTATTCAACAACTGACGTTAAAAGTGTATAAGTTTCTGCAAAAGCATTCATTCCTTTGACTACTCTGATACTAAATTACCCATTACTGCTGTGCTACTTACCCATGCACTTAAAGGTCTATTTCTTCCTATTCCTTCGGGCGTTTTCTTTTCTGCACGTTTATAATAATATGATTGCCAACTCCCAATGTGCCTTGGAACCTAATGCTCTTAATGATCGATTTAATTTTTTAGCAACTTACGACGCCTAGTAACTTCATCCCCTACTCCTATAAATAGCTTCCTTCCTTCCTTTAATTTTTCTGCTTCACAATATGGCTCTGCCATGGAGATTAATTTCATCACTCTTTCTTCCTATACCTAGACTTAAAGGTCTCTGTCTTAATGGTCAAACAACTTCTGAGTTTGAGTAAATCACATTACATGGGTGATAAGGGTGTGTAAATCGCATTATGTGAATTGCACACACCAACATCCTTCTGGAGAATCGCTGACTACAGTTCCAAAACCTCAGCTTTGGAACCAAGTGGTTGTTCCAAGAATATTGCTGAAACAGATCGAGTGCACCCTTCACTCTGCTTTGGCTCCAAATTGACTGTGGATTCAGATGGAGCATCAAGGACTTCAAGTAAGGGAGGAGATGCATTCAATATTGGAGTTTCTGAGGACAGGACTGAGAAGAAAATGATGTTGAAGCAGAAACTTTTTTTATATTTTAGTGCTATCTTGCCGAATTTTTTTATCTTTTAATCATGTAATTGTAACTTATGAATCTCTTCAATGAGATACGATTTGATTATACATATATAACTTGTTTTATGTTAAGTGTTTATTTATTTTAATTTGCACAAGAATTTGTTTACTAAAGAGTGATAATCTGCATTAAGAGTGACAACAGGGAGATGACAACGAAAGAAAGATAGGAATGAGTTGATTATTTACGTCAGTTATTTATTTAACTGAAGTAAAAATCACACTTCTAACGTCAGTTTTATAAACAACTGACGTTAAAAGTGTTAATAATTCTTGCAAAACACTTTTAACGTCAGTTCATTAAACAATCGCGCGCAAATAGTGATTTAATATTTACAAAACTGCCACCGCCTCATTTTTAACGTCAAACATATGGTCAACTGACGTAAAACGTTCCTGTATATTACATTATTTCCACTAGTGAAAAATAAGAATGTCACGAGAAACTTATTGAAATAATATCAACAAAGAGAACAAGGGTTACCAAATGAGAGCAGAATAAGAGTGATTTTGTTTATTCTCAGTGATAAGATTTCAAGATCGAAGTCTTTACATTCAATCTTCTTGGCCCCTTGACTCTTCCTTCTTAACCACTCTAGTAATAGGGAAGAGAAAAGGAAACTCAGATCTCTAATCTCTCTTCCTTACAAAGAAAACGTTAGATAGAAATCTCTCTCTTTTTCTTTCTTTTCTCACACCGGAAATATCAGACCATAAGTCCTTTCCCCGGAAAAAAATCCGTCCCCCCTTTTTCTCCTCTTTTTCCTCTCCTTTTATAGACAGAGGAGAGGGCTTCTTGCTTATTCTCCATTGGCTTCAAGGTCGGTTTGTACGAAATCCAAGCCTTGGGCGGTTCTGAGCAGCAATGGCGTGTGTTCAGATGGGGGTGGCGTGAACAGCAATAGCGTGTGTTCGGATGGGGGCGGCGTGAGCAGCAATAGCGTGTGTTCAGATGGGGGCGGCGTGAGCAGTGGAAAGGAGGTGATTTGATGTGAGGGTTGCATGCTTGAAAAGAGAAGGAGATGGGGGTTTTGCCTGATGTGTATGATGGCTTTTTAGGGTTAGGAGTAGGGCTGCTAGGTTAAGACGGGGGGTGGGGGTGGTGGGAATGAGGAAGAGGAAGGACCAATGGGTGGAGGAGGAAAAGAGGTCTTGTCTGATGTCTAAGATATTTTTAGGGTTAGGAGAAGTAACTCAATCTCTTTCCCTTTTTGTTGGTTGTCCTCTTCTCCTTCTTTTCTTCGTCCTCTCTTCATTACCTTCTTCTTCTTCTTTCTTTATTGTTTAGCCTTCAGCCTGAAAATAAAATTGCAGTGGACGGAATCTCTTCGTCCCAACAGAAAATTAGATATGAAAAAGTAGATATACACTGGATGGACCTCCTTGTCCAACAAGAAAAGATAATTGTAGTGGACTTGACGGGGCTACCCCGTCCAACAGCAAGTGCAAAGCAATGGACGGGACGACTCCGTCCACCAGCAAGTGCAAAGCAATGGACGGGACCATCCCATCCATCAGCAAGCGCAGAGCAATGGACGGGACCACCCCGTCCATCAGCAAGTGCAAAGCAATGGATCCATCAGTAAGCGTAAAGCAATGGACGGGACCACCCCATCCATCAGCAAGTGCAAAGCAATGAACGGGACCACCCCATCCATCAGCACGTGTAAAGCAATGGACAGGACTACCCCGTCCATCAGCAAGCGCAAAGCAATGGACGGGACCACCCTGTCCATCAGCACGTGCAAAGAAATGGACTGGACGGGCCACCCCGTCCATTGGCAAGTGTAGTGATTGGACGGGACCACCCCGTCCATTGGCAAGGGCTAGGGACTGGACGGGACCACCCCGTCCATTGGCAAATGCAATGACTGGACGGGGCCACCCCGTCCTTTTGGCAAATGCAATGACTGGACGGGGCCACCCCGTCCATTGGCAAATGTAATGGACTGGACGGGACTACCCCGTCCACAAGCAAGTCCAATGCAATGGACTGGCCCGGACCGCGTCCAACAGCAAGTCCAATGGAATGGCCTGGACCGCGTCCAACAGCAAGTCCAATGCACTGGACGAGACCACTCCGTCCAACAGCAAATTGATTATCAGCCCACTTCCTTTCTTTATTATTTTCTTTTTCTTCTTTCTCTCTTTATTACTATTATCAGTATCCTTGAAGCATAATATCATAAAAAAAAAAGACGGACAAAAATGGGTGTTCACAGTTGCCCCTCTTTACTTGTTGCATACTAGAAGACATGATTAGTCATGACTTTTCATGTATTGTAGTAATGAACAAGTAAAGAAAGATGAACACATTTTTTGTCTGTGAGGAGGTTTGAAAATAAAATTGCTGTGAGCCTCAGAGCTCAGATGCAATGAGCTTCAGAGCTCGAAGAAATAAAGATGCATTGAGCCTCAGCTCGAAAATAAAATTGCAGTGAGCCTCAGAGCTCGAAAATAAAAATGCAGTTAGCCTCAGAGCTTGAAAATAAAATTGCAGCGAGCCTCAGAGCTCGAAGATAAAATGCATTGAGCCTCAGAGCTCGAAAAAATAGAGATGCAGTGAGCCTCAGAGATCGAAAAAATAGAGATGCAGTGAGCCTCAAAGCTTGAAAATAAAATTGCAATGAGCCTCAGAGCTCGAAAATAAAAATGCAGCGAGCCTCGGAGCTCGAAGATAAAATACAGTGAGCCTCGGAGCTCGAAGATAAAATGCAGTGAGCCTCAGAGCTCGAAAATAAAAATGCAGTGAGCCTCAGAGCTCGAAAAAATAATAAAGATGCAGTGAGCCTCAGAGCTCGAAAACAAACATGCAGTGGACGGAACCTCTTCGTCCAACAGAAAATTAATGGCAATGGACGAAACCTCCTCGTCCAACAGAAAATGAACATGCAATGGACGGAACCTCCTCGTCCAACAGAAAATAAACATGCAATGGACGGAACCTCTTCGTCCAACAGAAAATTAAATGCATAGGACGAAACCTCCTCGTCCAACACAAAATAAACATGCAATGGACGAAACCTCCTTCGTCCAACAGAAAATTAAATATGCAATGGACGAAACCTCTTCGTCCAACAGATAATTAAATGCAATGGACGGAACCTCCTTCGTCCAACAGAAAATTAAATGCAATGAGCCTTAGAGCTCGAGAATAAAATTGCAGTGAGCCTTAGAGCTCGACAATAAGCTTGCAATGAGCCTTAGGGCTCGAGAATAAAATGCATTGAGCCTCGGAGCTCAAAAATGAACTCGCAACGAGCCTTAGAGCTCGAGAATAAAGACGTGGTGAGCCTTAGAGCTCGAAAATAAAATTGCGGTGAGCCTTAGAGCTCGAGAATACTCAATCAATAATCTGAAACGAATGAGAATCCTTTCCTTTTGAAGACAGCGGAACCAAATGCTCCATGGAAAAACTTCTACCAACCAAAACCCTTGTTCACTTGCCACTCTGGGACGAGGCATCACTCATTCTTTTAACAACATTGGTCACCCAAGAATCTGATAACTTATGAGGTGGATGTTATGTTTGTCCTCCCAAGCTTATTTACATCATTCTTTTGTCGTCCAGTGCATGCTACCTCTTCCATTGAATTTGAAGTATTGAGTCCTCTTGGTTTAAACCATTCATTGGTGCTACCATTAGAATTATCAAATCATACCATTAAATTTGTATTTACTTTTATTGAGACATGACCATAGCGATTGAACACGAGAGCGAACACGACAGGGGAGTGTGGAAGAAAAACCTCTTGCCTTAATACGAGAATTTAGCTCGTTAAGAGACAATAACAAAATTATGAAAGGGATTATGAAGATCTTAAAAACAAAGACAAGTAAAGAAAATTACGAGAATCACATAAAATTTGCCTTGCCCATATTGGTCCTTTGATTTTCATTTAATTGATTCCCCACAGCTTTTTGATGACGCAGATCTTGGCTTCCGTTTCTGAATCTTCAAACACATCATCTTCAATCATTCCTTAACAATTTGGCCCCAGTATACTCGGTCGGGTAAAATTGCCCCAGTGTGGTGAGTGTTTGCAGAAGTGTTGCACCGCATCCTCCTCCTAGGCTGCCTTTGCAGGTTTTCAGTCTAAGGTCTCTTTGCCCTAACTTTTGCCTAGGTTGCCCTTTCGGGTTGTCAACCTTGCAGGCCTTTGCTTTTCTTTTGTTTTTTATTGCGTTTTGCCCTAACTTTTGCCTAGGTTGCCCTTTCGGGTTTTCAACCTAGCGGGCCTTTTCTTTTCCTTTGTTTTCATTGTCCTTTGCCCTAACTTTTGCCTAAGTTGCCCTTTCGGGTCTTCAACCTAGCGGGCCTTCAAGCGTAGAACATTTTCACAACATCATAGTTTACTGGCCTTGGTAACTCTTCCCCATCCATGTTTTGCAGAATCAAAGGACCTCCTGAGAATGCTTGTTTGACAATATAAGGGCCTTCATAATTTGGTGCCCATTTTCCTCGGGCATCCTCCTGACTAGGGAGGATTTTCTTTAAAACCAGATCTCCCAAACAAAATTCTCTAGGATGAACCTTTTTATTGGAAGCTCTTGCCATTCTGTTTTGGTACAATTGCCCGTGACAGATAGCTTCCAGCCTTTTCTCTTCTATCATGTTCAACTGCTCATATCGAGTTTTCACCCACTCAGATTCTTCTAAATATGCTTCCATCAAGACTCTTAGCGAAGGGAGTTCTACTTCGATAGGTGAGACAGCCTCCATCCCGTACACCAGAGAGAAAGGGGTTGCCCCAGTGCTTGATTGTATGTTAGTCCGATAAGCATGTAGAGCATATGGCAGCATTTCATGTCAGTCCTTATAGTTTACAACCATCTTGGCAACGATCTTCTTGACATTTTTGTTTGTTGCTTCAACTGCACCATTCATTTGAGGCCTATAAGGAGCCGAATTGTGGTGTTTGATTTTGAAACCATCGTAAAACTTTTGAATCTCGGTACCATTAAGATTGGCAGCATTATCTGTAATTATCCTCTCTGGGATCCCGTATCTACAGACAACGTCCTTCTTGAGGAATTTCAGAAACACCCTTTGAGTTAGGCTGGCATATGAAGCAGCTTCTACCCATTTAGTGAAATAGTCTATTGCCACCAAAATGAAACGATGATCGTTGGAGGCCTTGGGATTAATGGGACCGATGATATCTATTCCCCACATCGAAAAAGGCCATGGGGATGCTAAATTGTGCAGTGGAAACGGGGGTGCATACAATCTGACATTTTTGGCATTTACGAACATGCTCCACACAATCTGACTCCATAGTAGACCAATATTAACCACTTCTCAAGATCTTCCTAGCCATCATGTGACCATTGGCATGAGTCCCACAGATTCCTTCATGAACTTTGATCATGATCAATTTAGCTTCGCGAGCATCCACACATCTGAGTAGGGTACCATCATATCCTCTTTTATACAACACTTCCTTGTTTAAGAAAAAGGCCATAGCCAGTCTTCGGATGCTCTTTTTATTTACTTCGCTCGCCTCTACCGGGGATTCCTTGTTTTGAATATATTGCTTGATATCATCGTACCAAGGCTTACCATCAGGTTCTCCTTCCACATGAGCACAGTACGCCGGTTCATCTTGCACTCTAATTTGGATGGGTTGGACATTGATATGGATATCCAGCTTGGTCATGGCAGCTAGTGTGGCTAAAGCATCAGCAAATTGATTCTTGTCTCGACTTAAATGCGAGAAAGTAATCTCGTCGAACTTGGCAATCAACCGAGTCAAGTATTTCTTATACGGAATCAACTTGGAGTCCTTGGTCTGCCATTCACCATTGACTTGGTAAATTATTAAGGCTGAATCCCCAAAGACTTTCAACCGCTTTATACCCAGTTCAAGTGCCATTTGCAATCCACCAGCACATGCCTCGTATTCTACAATATTATTTGTACATTCGAATTTTAGTTTTATGGCCATCGGGTATTGCTTGCCATTTGGTGAGATAACCACTGCTCCTATACCACTACCATGCATATTGACTGCTCCATCAAAATACGTTTTCCACAGATCTTCCCGTTCTTCATCTTCCTCGAGGGACATTATCTCTCCATCGGGGAACTCGGAATTGACAGGCCATCCATCCTCAAGAGGATTCTCTGCTAAATGGTCAGCAATCGCACTTCCTTTGATGGACTTTTGAGTCAAATATTTGATGTCAAATTCTGACAATATCACTTGCCACTTCGAAACTCTTAAGGAGATATGAGGACTTTCGAAGATATACTTCAAAGGATCCATTCGAGAAACTAGCCAAGTGGTGTGATATAACATGTACTGTCTGAGTCTTCTGGAGGTCCATACTAGTGCACAACAAGTCTTCTCGATTACCATATAACGAGCCTCACAGGCGTTAAAATTTTTACTCAGATAGTAAATTGCCTGCTCCTTCCTGCCAGATTCATCATGTTGTCCCAGCATTTCCCCCATTGAGGTTGGCAGTATGGTGAGATAGAGTAACAATGGACAACCTTGGGTAGGTGGTACCAACACTGGGGGATTCAGTAGATATGCCTTTATCTTGTCAAAGGCTTCTTGACAGTCATCATCCCATCTTCCTGGATTACTCTTCCTGAGGAGTTTGAAGATTGGCTCGCATGTGCTAGTCAGATTTGCAATGAAACGTGCAATATAATTCAATCTTCCAAGAAAACCCCTTACTTCTCGCTCGTTCTTAGGTGCTGGAATGTCACGTATTGCTTTTACCTTGTTAGGGTCCACCTTTATTCCTTCCCTACTGACAACAAAGCCGAGTAAATTCCCTGCGGATGCACCGAAAGTACATTTTGCAGGGTTGAGGCGCAACTTGTACTTTCTTAGCCGCTTAAACAACTTTCTCAAAACTGCCACATGGCTTTCTCCTTCCTTGGACTTAGCCACTATATCATCAACATATACCTCTACCTCCTTATGCATCATGTCATGGAACAATGCTACCATAGCAAGTTAGTAAGTGGCCCCAGCATTCTTTAATCCAAAAGGCATCACTTTGTAACAAAAAGTTCCCCAAGGAGTGATAAAAGTTGTCTTTGCTTTATCGTCATTGTCCATGAGGATCCGATTGTACCCAGAATACCCGTCCATGAAAGAAAACCTATGACTTCTGGCTGTACTGTCTACAAGGACATCAATATGAGGTAGGGGAAATCATCCTTTGGACTGGCCTTATTCCGGTCTCGGTAGTCCACGCACATTCTGACCCTTCAATCCTTCTTTGGTACTGGAACAATATTAGCTACCCATTCCGGGTGTCTAGCTACTTCCAGAAAGCCAGCCTCTAACTGCTTGGTCACTTCTTCCTTGATCTTGGCGACATCTCAGGATGCATTCTCCTTAATTTTTGCTTCTTTGGAGCCACATCTGGGTATAAGGGAATTTTTTGCGATGCTATCTCAGGATCTAAACCTGGCATATCTCTGTAGGACCATGCAAACACATCCAGATACTCTTTGAATAGTGCAACCATTTCTCTTCGCTCTGGGTTATCCACTATTTTCAACTCATTCTTGTCCTCCTCGGTTCCCATATTTATCACTTATGTAACCTCATCACTCGAGCTCATCCCTTCCTCTGACCATTTCACCACTTTTATGAATTATTCAATGTCTTCTTCTTCCTCATCGGATTCAAGGTCGTATTCATCGGTGCCGCATGAGGAATCAATAAATGAGTTTTCAAAGTTCCTTTCCCGAGGTAAATTTTTAGTGGAAGAAGTATTCCTGGAAGAAAAAGTCAGGAATAGGAGAAGTATAGGCAAGGGTCTTATTTATGACAAAAAAGCTTAAACAAAATAAATAAATGAAAGAGAGAGAAAAGAGACGATGAAACCAAAAGGAAAACACCAGACAGAGTGTTACATTTTCATTCATGTCTCAAAGAAAGTAAACATCTGTTCATAATTAGTACAATAAGATAATTACTTTATGGAAATAACATCAACAAATGGTTTCGATTGCTAATTGTTGAGAACCTCATTGCTAGCAGGGAGATAGATGACATGGTTCTCGTCCAGCTCCTCTTCAAGTGTGCTGATAGTGAAGTGAGGGGAAAATGACTTTGCGGGACTGATAACTTCAGCAGCTACTGGGAAAGTCCTTGTTAGAAGGGGAAGATACTTTCTCTCGCGCTCTTCTTCTTCCTTGTTCTCAAGAGTCATGAATTTCATCCCTTCTGTCTGGTTGGGCTGATACACCAATCCGTGCCTTCCTTCTCTCATAGCCGCTTCAATTGGACGAGAGACCCCTTGCAGCTGAGGCCCTAGGCCTTTTCCTCTTTGATACCCGTTCTTTTCCATAATGCGGACTACTACTTCATTCACATTCTTCATTGGGGGCTCCCTTTTCTTGTTCTCTGACTTCAATACCTCAAAACTATGCAGCGAGTCATCTTCCATCTGCTCTGTACTTTCCACATGAGGTACTGTGGTGGGCTTTGTCAGCATGATTTCCTCTTCACCACAGACAGTAATAATGGATCCATCTTTGATATACTTCAAACACTGATGCACAGTCGATGGGACCACTCCTGCTTCATGAATCCAAGGCCTCCCTAGAAGCATAGTGTAAGCTGGTTGGATTTCCATGACCTGAAAGAGGACAGAAAAAGAACTAGGCCCTATTTCAAGGGACACACTACTAGAAAACTAGAATTTTCGAACGGAATTTTCGGACGGAAATGTTTCCATATGAAATTTTATGAACATTTCGGACGGATTTGAGACGAATGTAATTTTCAATGAGATTCCGTCTCAAATTCGTCTCTACTTTGTCTCAAACTTTTGTGCCAATAACGCGCCAAAATATTTCCCACAGATTTCGCACGGATCGGTTTCATATTTTTTATCTTGGGTCTTTTCAATCATCCGTCTGAAATCTGTCCTAAAATTTGAGACAGATTTCACACAGATTTGTTATTTTTTTTATTTTTCTTGATTTATCTTACATCCGTCTAAAATCTGTCCGAAAATTTGAGACAGATTTCACACAGGTTTGTTATTTTTTATATTTTTCTTGATTTATCTTACATCCTTCTGATTATATTTTTCTTGATTTATCTTACATCCGTCTGAAATCTGTCCGAAAATTTGAGATAGATTTCACATGGATTTGTTATTTTTTATATTTTTCTTGATTTATCTTACATCCATCTGAAATCTGTCCGAAAATTTGAGACAGATTTCACACGGATTTGTTATTTTCTATATTTTTCTTGATTTATCTTACATCCGTCTGAAATCTGTCCAAAAATTTGAGACAGATTTCACACGGATTTGTTATTTTTTATATTTTTCTTGATTTATCTTACATCCGTCTGAAATCTGTCCGAAAAATTGAGACAGATTTCACACGGATTTGTTATTTTTTATATTTTTCTTGAAAAAGATTATATAATTTAACTTACAAATTAAATATGATTAAAATATTTGATCTTAATAAATTTAAAAGTAAACAAGATTTATGAAAAAAATTAAAAAACATATTTAGACTAATAAAATGTAAAATGTAAAATTAAATTCAAAAATTAAATAGTTGTAAAAATTTATAACAATAGACTAATATACAACAACAAAAAATAGGCAACATGATCACGGCGCCATAAATTTTTTCTTTGGGGGCGAGGAATTTTCAGCCAAATTTCTCACTTCCCTCGTTGTAAAAAATCTTCGGTTAAAGTAATACTTTAGTCCCTATACGTGACATGAATTCTCGATTTGGTCCCTATACATAAAAATTATTAAAATGGTCCCTATACGTACAAAAAATCTCCATTTGGTCCCTATACATTACCCGTTTGGTTCCTATACGAGCAAAACATAATTAAGTCCGTCCCTAATTATTTTATTGAAATAATTAATTATCTAGATGTTTATTTTTGTTTATTTTTATGCGGTTTAGTTTGAGTAATTTTATTTACTCATTTAAAATATTTTGAGTGCATTAGCACTGCGTTATTCATGATGTATGCACGCTTGCAGGACTATAATGTTATGCTATTGTCACTAATATTATTTGTTTAGAAAAATATTTTAAATAATATCATTCAAAGGAAGTTATTTTCAGATGTTACTCTATTTAATTTTATATTTGAAAATAATTTTATCATTCATTATTTTTAAATCCAAGGGTCAATATTATTATTCTTTTTCTAAAATTAATTTCAACTACACATTCTACCTACTACTAACTAAAAGAAAAAGACAATTAATAAAAACACAAAAGCTCTATTTTCTTCTTCCATCAGGCTCGACACCCTCTCCTTCACAAGTCTTCTTTCTATTTTTTTCCCTTCTTCTTCACATGAAACCAGACCCACCTCTCTTCCTCCCCACATCATCTTCCTCCTCCTCTCAACCACGTCCAGCCGCGCACCACCATCATGTAGGCCATCGTCTGGTCACTGTTCAGCCACGTTCGGCCGCTTGGAGTGAGAAGACGACGCACGTTCAGTCCGTTCTCCTACATGTCGCGCAGCCGCCGCGAGCGCCACCGACAGCTTGTCGCCGGTCGTCGTCCATCCACACTGGTATGGAGGAGATGACCACGCATCGAGCTCCGCCGTCCCTCGCGAGTGCTGGTCTGTTTGGTTCGTGCTTGGCCACTGCCACCACGTGAAACGGAGCTCCGCCATCACTGCCACCTCGTCGGAGTCGCGCCGGTCGACCTTGCTGCCACCACCATGATTCCTCTTTGTTTGGGTGAGTGATTTTCATCCTTACTAAGCTTCATTTCAAGAATCTCCAATTCAGTTTGCAAACCCTAACCCTAACCCTTTAATTTTAGATTTCAATTTTGAAATTGAACCTTGCTTTATGCAATTGGGACTATGAATTAGTGATTTCCTAAGTTAATTTTATCATTCTTTAGTTTGAATGAGTTTTCCCCAAATTGATTTATGAACCCTAAAGCCCCAAATCTGATTTTATTAGAAATTGATTATGTTTTTGTTCATTTGCGCAGATTGAAAAGCCCTTGCAAAGACATGGAGGCAGGCTTGAGCACAATGAGACTTATTGTGGTTCCTGTTATGGTGCAGAAGCGGTATGTTAGAAGAGTTAGTTTATAAGGACACTGTAATTTAATACCTTATTTATACATTGATTCTTTGGATAGCAGTGAGTATAGATTGTTAATCACTACATTGCATACTAGGGAATCGGGCATTTTATCACTCCTGTTTGCACCTGAAAAATTAAAGGACCATATATTTGTTCTGGATAAACAGTTTCAACTAGGCAGCATTATAGTAGTCAACTCCTGCAATTTTCTTCCTTCTGTTTTGTCTAATATATCTGAAGTTTTCCAGTTTGGATTTCATGATGGATTTTGTGTGGCTTTAATTGATATGTTCCTAGCTTCACATGTTTGATGTTCACCTGAATCTTGGCCCATATTTGTATCTGCAGTCAGATGAGGACTGTTGTAATTCCTGCGAGGAAGTTCGTGAAGCATATCGAAAAAAAGGTTGGGGACTTCAAATCCAGATGTAATTGACCAGGTCTGTCAATATCTCATTTTGAATTTTAATTCAATATTATTCCTGAACACATCAAACATGTTTTATTACCAATATGCATGTGAAATTTTCCACTGCGAGTGAACTTTTCTTAAAGTTCACATTTCTTCACACAGCGTGTGTATTACAGAACACCTTTTCATTTAATGAGAAACTATTTTTCCCCACAGATCCTTTCTTTCCATTATAATTCGATCCTTATTGTGAAATGTGAAATGAACTGTTAACCCTAAACAATTATTATTTTGTAAGCAGTATTATTAATTGATAAAATAACCAATTTTAGTTTCCTCCTTTTACCTTTATTAATGACAAGTTAGTTCTTGAAACTGTTCATGTTTTGTTGGAGTGTGGTAATTATGTAGTGAGTTTATCTTTGCTACTTCTGTTTGCATCAAAACCAAGAAATTCTGTAGATATTGCTCATTAAAAATCCAAACTGGCAAAGTATTTTTCATGTAAAACATAAGATTCAAGCTAGGTGGATGAAATGGAGTACTTCGGGTTTTATTTGTGATAGAAAAGTGCCTCTCAATTTTAAAGGAAAAGTTTGTCACACAACTATGAGACGTGATGCTTTATGTTAATGTTTGGCAGTAAAAAGCCAACAAGAGCATTAGCTCAATGTTGTAGCTATGAGGATGTTGTGTTGGACATGGGGACATACAAGACAAGATAAAATTAAGAACGAATGCATTAGAGAGAATGTAGGGGTAGCACCTACTATGGTAGAGATGGTAGAATCTTATGTTATGTAGTTTAGCCATGTGAGGAGAAGACCATGAGAAACCGCACTAAAAAGAGTAGAGAGTATCTTAATGTGATGGTGTCCATTATGTGAGTACAAGCCAAATGGTTTGAATATCCATATTTTCTATCTTGTTATTTAAATTATTTATAATGTCTATTATCTTGTTACAGTGTGATGAATGCTTTCTCGGAAGGACTCACTATCTTTTATTTGATTATAGTAACATCCTTCTCGTTTATGATGGTGGCCACGAATTAATCAATGACGACGATGATTAGATGACAACGACGATGATATGATGATGAGGAGGAGATGATGGATGATGTGCTCTATGAAGATGAAGAGTTTAGTGATCAAAGTAACAATGAGGAATAAATTTATGTCTTTGATGTTTGTAATGATATTTTAATGCTTTGAATCTTAATATATCATTCTTGTATTTCAAGATACTTTGTGTTTTTGTTTATTTGAAGCTTGATTCTTGTCTAGAGTGGTACCTTAATAATAATTATTTTTTATTATATTATATTAGATTCCAAGTCCAGGTAGCTAATTTGGTATGCATAATTATTTAAGTTTGGCCCTTTTTTTATTAATAAACATGATTTGTTTATCAAAAAATATTATTTAAATATGATTATCTAATCCGTGGGAAATCTGTCCAAAATAATATCATAACATTCGTCTGAAATCCGTCCAGAATTTGTATGAATAGCAATATTGAATCCGTCTGAAATTCGTCCGAAATTAAGCCAATATAACCAAAATTCAGATTTTTGTGTTTGTCTGAAAGCTGTCCGAAATCTGTTTGGAACTAATTTTGGACGGAATTTCGGACAAAATTTTTAATTTGCAATGGGGCTTTTTCGGACGGGGGGTGTTCCGTCTGAAATTAATTGTCCGCCCAAAATCCGTGGGAAAAGTGTCCAAATTCCATCTAAATTCCGTCCGTGAATCCGTCCGAAAATAACAATTTTCTAGTAGTGATAGAGTTATCTCTCCTAAGATTCCTCTTGCTTTCCCATCAAAGGCTCGTACAATCATTTCTTGTGGTGTCAAATCCGCCACGCTTATATTTAGCTGCTCGAGGGTGGACATCGGAACCACATTCAACTCCGAACCACCATCTACAAGCACCTTTGCAATTACAAACCCCTTACACTGTAGGGTGATGTGTAAGGCTTTGGTGCTCTGCGCAGGATTTTGAGGCCACTTCATCTTAGAAAGTAATCATGTTGACATGCCTGATTGGGTCCACCATATTTACCACATTTTTCGGAGTGACGTCAGGTTTGACATACGCTTCATTCAACACCTTCAATAATGCCTTACGATGCAATTCTGATGTCAAGACGAGCGACAAAAGGGATATCCTTGCTAGAGTTTTCTTCAACTGTTCCACCACATCATATTCACTTTGCTTCATGATCTTCATAAACTCTTCTTCTTCTTTCCCCTTTCTTTCATCCACAGTTTTCTCTTCTTCGACTTCCTTCATCATTTTTTCTTCAGCCGGGGTGTAGCATCGCCCGCTCCTTGTAATGCCTCCAATTCTCACAATATTAGTAACTTAGGCCTTCGAGGTCTTCCCCCCAGCTCCAGTTAGTTCAACTTTCTGTTCATAATTCCACGGTACAGCATGTGTATCTGCATAAGCAAAAGGAGTTGGCATGCTCACCCTTACGATGACTCTTTCTGGGTCTGAAGGTTTTTTCATGGGTGGTACTCGGAGTACAACTTTTTCAACTACATTGACTTCCTCTGCAGCACCTCGTCTGGCTTGAATCACCCCCAAGGTGAGTAACCTCTGAACCTGGACTTTGAAATCCCAACAAGTTTCGATGTCGTGCCCCACTTGCCCAGTATGATAGTCGCACCTTAGATCCTTGGCGTACCCCCTTTCTGCACTTGGGATTTTCACTGGTGCAACAATATTGTATCCCACCTTCTTCAGTTCTTCGAAGATCTTTCGCATTGGCACTCGTAGTTCCAGCACCTTCCTAATTGGGGACCCTGTTACCTCCAAATTGTTTACTCGATTTCCATCATTATGATTCGGGATTGGGTTCTTAACGATATTAGGCCCGACCTCTTCTTCGAACCCTAGTCTCCCACAAGCAATCAACTTTCTTACTGCCGTCTTAAAAGCTTCGCAATCCTCAACAGAATGACCTGTGACATCCATATGATACTTGCAAGTCTGATTTGGATTGTACCAAGCAGGAAATGGTGGTTCTAAGGGACGTACAGGGTTTCCCGCAATCAAGTGGCGATGAAACAATTGTTGGAATAAATCCGCATTAGAGATTGACAATTTCGGGAAGGGTGGCAGATTTGGACTTCGGAAACGTCCTTGGTTTGGGAAATTTGTGTGAGGCGGAGGATAGTTTGGGCGGTTTTGTGGGGGTGCAGACAGGTAACGGGTGTACGATGGGCGGGCAAGGTTATATGGTTGGGGGGTAGGAATATTGCTGATTTGGTTTTGCGGGTAAGTGTTGGTTTGTGAAGATGATTGTAACGGGTAAAGCGGGGTTTGTGTCTGGTATGGGACATGTTGGTTAGGGTTATAGGGTGCTTGGTACTGAGGATTGAAGTTCTATTGGCGTTGTACATAATTCGCCTCAAATTCCTTCTTCTTTGGTTGAAATCCCTTCCGGGATGTACTTCCTTCACCGTCATTCATGGGGAGCTTTCCAGCTCTTGCCAAAAATTCAATCCTTTCACCGATGGCGATCAAGTCAGAGAAATATTTGTAGGCGGCCCCAACCATGGCCCCTATAAAAGGTGCTCCGAGGGTTCCTAGAAAGTATGAGCACATTTCAGATAAAGTCAACGGGGGCTGAACTTGTGCAGCCAAACTCCTCCACGTTTGGGCATATTGCTTGAAGGGCTCCTCACTTCTTTTATGCAGTGTAGTCAATTGTTCAAGACTCGGGGCTGCATCCAGGTTAAATTTGTACTGGTCCATAAATAAGTTACCCAATTCCGTCCATCGCAAGATCTTGGAATGGTCCAATTGAAGGTACCATTCTAAGGCAAGGCCCGTCAAACTTTCGTGGAAAAAAGCTGATAAGGAATTTGTCATCCTTGGACCAGATTGCCATCTTGGTGGCATAACTAATGAGGTGAAATCGTGGGTTCCCACTTAAATCATATTTGGAGAAGTCAGGAATCTTGAAGTCCTTGGGGATCACGATATCTGTGGCGGGACAGAGTTCTTCTATCTGGAGAGGGCCATAGGTACTCGAGCCTTTTATCGCTTTTATCTGTTCTTCCATTTTCTCCATCCATTCATCTCTCATCTTATCCTTACCAGCCTGGACTCCCGCTGACTGGCTGTGAGTAGATACATGTGGTTGCTCCCATGTTGGCACGGTGTAGCCCGGGACTTCATGATAGGCATTTTCGAAAGAGGGATATCCTTATCCAATGGGAAGTGTTATTGGTGCCGTTTAATGTGTCTGGTCCGGTCCAGACACTCCCTGAATGAGACCCGTGCCAATGTTTGAAAACATTGGTGCTGTTACCACAGAAGAAATCCGCTGCCTACCAGGTTCAATTGTATCTCTGTTTGCACTAAGCATGCTGAGAGATTCCCTCATATCTTGTAGTATGGCTTCTAATCTTGCTTGGGTTTCAGTCATCTCGCTTATTCTTCCCCTCACTTCATCTATCTCAAAGCTTAGGTTTCTTCCTTCCTCAGACGCATTGGCAGCCATCCTGGTCCGAGATCTGGTATCGTAAACTCGGGTTTGGTTGGTGTTACCTTTCCTAGGTCGCACAATGGTTCCAGAATCCTCAGAAGGACGTGATTCTGTAAAGCATTTTAAAAAAACTTATTAGCCAATTCAAAATTTTGTGTGCGTGTATGCATGCATGTGCAGATTATCATCCTTCGTTCAATTGTGAGGGTACTCTTAGGAAGACTGTCGTATTACACCTATAGCAAGAAAACCCATCCTGAAATCAAATCTAGTGGTATGGTTCCCTCTAGTTTGAATGCAGTTGGTGTCAAGTCCATGGGAGAATCCATTCCTCGATGAACCACACTCGTACTAGCAACGTACTCATTTACACAGAAAACACGTCGTTTTTAGGGTAAAAAATGTTGATGATGTATCTAAGGGAGAATGTACTCCTCGATAGATATTATCTAGAAATGCTCGAAAGACATGGATGAAAACTTCCATTCCATTATAAATATTTTGATACAAATCATGAGTCTTTGATCAAAATAAAAGAAGTACATCGATAGTTTCCATCTTTCTTCGAGGTCTACAAAGTTCTATGTTAAAAGACTCATCTTCTTTTTCCTGAACCCTCTGGCAAGTTTTCCAAAATGATTGAAGAATTCGGTCACCTTCGGTGGTAGCTGAAGGAAATGGTTTATACGAATGTGGACGGATGCCTCTTCAAACCGTTCCACCAGTTGGGAAGTGTGATATTGGAGCTTATCCATCACGTCCTCGTATTTTCTCTTCCATGCTTCCTTTTCATTCATTACATCCTTCACCACTAATTTCCATCCCTTTACCCATTCTGCGTGACGTTGAGCTTCAACCCTTTCAGAGTCTTTTATCTTGTTTCTGAGCCAATCTTCTCTTATGTTGGCTTCTGCTAGTAGCTCGCGATACTTGGCTGCATCGTCCCATCCTCGATTAGAGTACACTTCTGTTTGGGCCAAGGATTCTTGCAGGGATTCAACTCTCTCTTCTAGTATATGTATTGTTTCAACATGAACCCCTACATTTGTTTCGAGCTCTTTTTTATTCTTTTGAAGTTTGACAAGCATCTTCTCTTGACATCCTATTTTTGCCAGCAGCTCCTGAGTTTCTGCTTCTTTGTCTTTTCTTGCCCTTTTTGTGCGACTCGGGGCTTCGTGGGCATCAGCGCATTCGTCCTTCAAATGCTCAATCTGTAAACTCAGCTTCTGCACTTGTCTTCGGAGCGTGACAATAGTTACTTCGGCAGCTTGGTCATTCTCATCAAAAACCCTCATCTGAGCTTTTAAAACTTCGATTTCTTTCAACATTTGATCTTTGGTAAGAGGATTATTTTCCTTATGGAGAGGGGATGCAGGTCTTGGAGGGAAACCTCTTCTTGCTTCTCTCCATGCTTTATATCTTTTTGTGTGAGCTATGACTCGCCTTCCTAATTCCTCCGGTCCTTTCATATGAATATCATTCCACGCTGACCTTACTGCTATCGTGCGACTCTTCATGCCTTCACCTTCTTGGTATAGGAAGAATATCCCATCGAACAACTCTTTGGGGGGTTCATCCTGTGTCCACTTGAGTTGGCGCATTACCAAAGCTGGTGAGTATGATACACAACCTCTGGGACCCATCAATGGAACATTTGACAAACTTCCACAGCTGAATACAACTGAATCTCCATTATACCACGGACACGTCCAACTAAACGACCGCGGGTCGGCCTGCTCAAACTCTTGTTTCCACTCATATAGCTTACGTGGCTTTAGTTACATGCGAGTGAATCCTTTCAGCGGGTCATCTATTCTATCGATTTTATCACGAGCGTACAAGTGAGTCATGATCCAGACATACAATATTGACGCACAACATCGCAGTTTCCCTTGTTGATTCTGATGACAAACCTGTAGGGAGAGGAAAGTTTCGGCTAAGATAGCGGGGACCGGGTTTACGCCATATTCTTTGACCCTATAGAAAACATCCATGGCTGACTGATCAATCAGATCTAGTACAAAAGGAAAGAGCACCAACCCATATATCATGAGGGCTAGTGCTTTGTTGAAAGTAACCCATCGTTGTTACTGGCCCAGCTTGTTGAGATACACTTCCAAAAATCACCTCTTCAACCCTTTGGTGGTTCCCTTTTCTGTTTTCTCTATCTGTTCCGGTTGAAGCTCCAATAGAGTTGCTATTTTCCGATCTGTTACATGTTGGCCATAATACATGTAGAAGCGAGTCTTCTTTTGAATTGGCAGTCTTAGCATATAAGCATACTCTTCCATAATTGGAGTGATATCCAAGTTAGGCAATTCAAAACATCTCAAAGTTGAGTTCCAATATTGGGCCAATGCACTCAGTGGGAGCTCCCACTGGAATACGCAATAGGTCCAATATTCTGCCATACTTGCTGACAAAGTCTGAGCGTGCTTTTTCTGACATTTGCTGGCTGAGTTCACATAATCTCTTCACGTCATTGAGTGTCACATCGATCTTGATACATTTCTTGGAACAGCTCGCGTTGCTAGTATTCTTCTCTGAACCAAACTTTTCCATTTTCTTGCTATAAGGTGAATACCAAAATCTTCCAACAAAGAGACGCAACAAAAAAAAAAAAGAGTATAGTGAAGTAAATATATCTTGCATGATTCATGTCGTATGGGACCCAATGGGGTTGAAAACCCTGATGGGTATGTATCACCTTCATTATGACATAGCGCCTATTAGATGTGCAATAATATTTGAGTATGTCATTCAAGTTTGAGGCAGCAATGTGGCACCCTTAGTTTTGTGAGTATTCACAATGAATATGCATGACAACTTATGCTTATGATAATAGAGAGAGGAAAGAAAAGTACGCCCCCTTTTGTCCTAAGCCATGTAAAACATAAGGATGGACACACCCTAAGGTTAGGACTTTAAACAGGTTGGCCACTGGGTCTGCTCTATTAGTGAAAATCGGGACGGGTCTAGACCTCTAAAAGTCATGGTCCCCAGATTGCCCTCATAAGGATATGATTCATGAATCTAACCACAAGTAGGGATAAACCCTCTTAATATGACTATTCCATGATCTCATGTACAATCTGAGTGGTGAACTGACAAGTATCAGGGAGGCACAAGACCTCTTCAATAACAACGTCAGAGCACCACCTAATCCTTGGGTTTTTGAGCAAGCTCGGGTATAGAGCTAAGTGTGTGTGCAATATGTGATAGTGATGTGTGTGAAAGGGGGAATACAAACCTGTGACACTTAAAAGTAAAAATAAAAGGGAATACAAGAAAAACCTGCAAAACAAAAACATACGTATATATGACAATGGTTATAAGTCCTCTACCCTATTGTTAAAACATGGGAAAAAAAGAAAAGAAAGGGGCAGGAAACAAAAACACTGTTAGTGAAACATATATAACAATAACGTGAGTTAAAATGTATGTACAACTAAATCTTCTCATTTAAATAAGAGGAAAAACCCAACCAAAAGGACAACCCAAACACACATGAATAAAACATTTTTAGTTTTGTCATTTAATTATTGAAAGGAGAAAAACGGCAAGATATAATCATAAAAGGTAAAACAAATAAGCTACACATTACTAAAAATTTGCAAAACTAATTTTTATGGGCTCGACTCTCTTGGAAAGTCCCCAGTGGAGTCGCCATCTGTAGCGACCAAGAAAAAAAGACTGGTTTTTCCTCTTAGAGAGAAAACATGGAGTCGTCACCAACTTTATTTAATTTCAGGGAAGTTGGAAACCCTTTAGAAAAAAAGCTTTAGGTTCGGAAGTCGATTATGCCTAGGGAAGGCATGGAGACTTAACCCCACGGCACCCTAGAACATCCACGAAATGGTTACCCAAAATTAGTTGTATAAATTATTAATAACTTTGAAGATATTTGTTTTACCCAAGAATTGTCTTTCAAGAAAGAAACATCCTCAGTTGTGAAATTTTTGATTGAACCTATGTGAGGTTGAACATGGCACGTAAGTCCACAAAGCAACCTTAAAACCAGAAGGGTTGAACAAGACACTTGTCATAGGGCAACCCAAAAAGATTGTTTTGATCAAGTGATCATCCTCTACTTTTATGTAAAATAAACGATTTTACTTCTTGAAAATAGGACAGAAATGAAACGTAGAAATGAAACTTTTTTCTAACTTATTCAGTGAGCGGTGCCACATAAAAATAAGAATGTCACGAGAAACTTATTGAAATAATATCAACAAAGAGAACAAGGGTTACCAAATGAGAGCAGAATAAGAGTGATTTTGTTTATTCTCAGTGAAAAGATTTCAAGATCGAAGTCTTTACATTCAATCTTACTGGCCCCTTCAGCTCTTCCTTTTTAACCACTCTAGTAATAGGGAAGAGAAAAGGAAACTCATATCTCTAATCTCGCTTCCTTACAAAGAAAACGTTAGATAGAAATCTCTCTCTCTTTTTCTTTCTTTTCTCACACCGGAAATATTAGACCATAAGTCCTTTCCCCAGAAAAAAATTCGTCCCCCCCTTTTTTACCTCTTTTTCCTCTCCTTTTATAGACAGAGGAGAGGGCTTCTTGCTTCTTCTCCATTGGTTTCAAGGTCGGTTTGTACGAAATCCAAGGGTTGGGTGGTTTTGAGCAGTAATGGCGTGTGTTCTGATGGGGGTGGCGTGAACAGCAATAGCGTGTGTTCGGATGGGGGCGGCGTGAGCAGCAATAGCGTGTGTTCAGATGGGGATGGCATGAACAGTGGAAAGGAGGTGATTTGATGTGAGGGTTGCATGCTTGAAAAGACTGGATGGGGCCACCCCGTCCATTGGCAAATGCAATGGACTGGACGGGACTACCCCGTCCACAAGCAAGTCCAATGCAATGGACTGGCCCGGACCGCCGTCAAAGCCAAGTCCAATGGAATGGCACGGACCGCGTCCAACAGCAAGTCCAATGCACTGGACGAGACCACTCCGTCCAACAGCAAATTGATTATCAGCCCACTTCCTTTCTTTATTATTTTCTTTTTCTTCTTTCTCTCTTTATTACTATTATCAGTCTCCTTGAAGCATAATATCATAAAAATAAAAGACGGACAAAAATGGGTGTTCACAGTTGCCCCTCTTTACTTGTTGCATACTAGAAGACATGTTAATCATGACTTTTCATGTATTGTAGTAATGAACAAGTAAAGAAAGATGAACATATTTTTTTGTCTTTGAGGACGTTTGAAAATAAAATTGCTGTGAGCCTCAGAGCTCAAATGCAGTGAGCTTCAGAGCTCGAAGAAATAAAGATGCATTGAGCCTCAGAGCTCGAAAATAAAATTGCAGTAAGCCTCAGAGCTCGAAAATAAAAATGCAGTGAGCCTCAGAGCTTGAAAATAAAATTACAGCGAGCCTCACAGCTCGAAGATAAAACGCATCGAGCCTCAGAGCTCGAAAAAATAAAGATGCAGTGAGCCTCAAAGTTCGAAGATAAAATGCAGTGAGCCTCAGAGCTCGAAAAAATAAAGATGCAGTGAGCCTCAAAGCTCGAAAATAAAATTGCACTGAGCCTCAGAGCTCGAAAATAAAATTGCAGCGAGCCTCAGAGCTCGAAGATAAAATACAGTGAGCCTCAGAGCTCGAAGATAAAATGCAGTGAGCCTCAGAGCTCGAAAATAAAAATGCAGTGAGCCTCAGAGCTCGAAAAAAAAATAAAGATGCAGTGAGCCTCAGAGCTCGAAAACAAACATACAGTCGACGGAACCTCTTCGTCCAACAGAAAATTAAATGCAATGGACGGAACCTCCTCGTCCAACAGAAAATAAACATGCAATGGGCGGAACCTCTTCGTCCAACGAGAAAATTAAATACAATGGACGGAACCTCCTCGTCCAACGAGAAAATAAACCTGCAATGGACGGAACCTCCGTCGTCCAACAGAAAATTAAATGCAATGGACGAAACCTCCTTCGTCCAACAAAAAATTAAATGCAATGAGCCTTAGAGCTCGAGAATAAAATTGCAGTGAGCCTTAGAGCTCGACAATAAGCTTGCAATGTGCCTTAGGGCTCGAGAATAAAATGCATTGAGCCTCAGAGCTCAAAAATGAACTCGCAACGAGCCTTAGAGCTCGAGAATAAAGACGTGGTGAGCCTTAGAGCTCGAAAATAAAATTGCGGTGAGCCTTAGAGCTCGAGAATACTCAATCAATAATCTGAAACGAATGAGAATCCTTTCCTTTTAAAGACAGCGGAACCAAATGCTCCATGGAAAAACTTCCACCAACCAAAACCCTTGTTCATTTGGCCACTCTGGGACGAGGCATCACTCATTCTTTTAACAACATTGGTCACCCAAGAATCTGATAACTTATGAGGTGGATGTTATGTTTGTCCTCCCAAGCTTATTTGCATCATTCTTTTGTCGTCCAGTGCATGCTACCTCTTCCATTGAATTTGAAGTATTGAGTCCTCTTGGTTTAAACCATTCATTGGTGCTACCATTAGAATTATCAAATCATACCATTAAACTTGTATTTACTTTTATTGAGACATGACCATAGCGATTGAACACGAGAGTGAACACGATAGGGGCGTGTGGAAGAAAAACCTCTTGCCTTAATATGAGAATTTAGCTCGTTAAGAGACAATAACTAAATTACGAAAGGGATTATGAAGATCTTAAAAACAAAGACAAGTAAAGAAAATTACGAGAATCACATAAAATTTGCCCCAGTATTGGTCCTTTGATTTTCATTTAATTTATTCCCCACAGCTTTTTGATGACGCAGATCTTGGCTTCCGTTTATGAATCTTCAAACACATCATCTTCAATCATTCCTTAACAATTTGGCCCCAGTATACTCAGTCGGGTAAAATTGCCCCAGTGTGGTGAGTGCTTGCAGAAGTGTTGCACCACATCCTCCTCCTAGGCTGCCTTTGCAGGTTTTCAGTCTAAGGTCTCTTTGCCCTAACTTTTGCCTAGGTTGCCCTTTCGGGTTTTCAACCTAGAGGGCCTTTTCTTTTCTTTTGTTTTTACTGTGTTTTGCCCTAACTTTTGCCTAAGTTGCTCTTTCGGGTCTTCAACTTAGCGGGCCTTCAAGCGTAGAACTTTTTCACATCATCAGAGTTTACTGGCCTTGGTAACTCTTCCCCATCCATGTTTTGCAGAATCAAAGCACCTCCTGAGAATGCTTGTTTGACAATATAAGGGCCTTCATAATTTGTTGCCCATTTTCCTCGGGCATCCTCCTGACTAGGGAGGATTTTTTTAAAACCAGATCTCCCGCACAAAATTCTCTAGGATGAACCTTTTTATTGAAAGCTCTTGCCATTACTGTTTTGGTACAATTGCCCGTGATGAGATAGCTGCCGCCTTTTCTCTTCTATCATGTTCAATTTGCTCATATCGAGTTTTCACCCACTCAGATTCTTCTAAATCTGCTTCCATCAAGACTCTTAGCAAAGGGAGTTCTACTTCGATAGGTGAGACAACCTCCATCCCATACACCAGAGAGAAAGGGGTTGCCACAATGCTTGATCGTATGTTAGTCCGATAAGCATGTAGAGCATATGGCAACATTTCATGCCGTCCTTATAGTTTACAACCATCTTGGCAACGATCTTCTTGACATTTTTGTTTCTTCGCTTCAATTGCACCATTCATTTGAGGCCTATAAGGAGCCGAATTGTGGTGTTTGATTTTGAAACCATCGCAAAACTTTTGAATCTCGGTACCATTAAGATTGGCAGCATTATCTGTAATTATCCTCTTTGGGATCCCGTATCTACGCGATCGACATCCTTCTTGAGGAATTTGAGAAACACCCTTTGAGTTATCTTTGGCATATGAAGCAGCTTCTACCCATTTAGTGAAATAGTCCACTGCCACCAAAATGAAACGATGACCGTTGGAGGCCTTGGGATTAATGGGACCGATGACATCTATTCCCCACATCGAAAAAGGCCATGGGGATGCTAAATTGTGCAGTGGAAACGGGGGTGCATTAACCTGGTCTGCATACATCTGACATTTTTGGCATTTACGAACATGCTCCACACAATCTGACTCCATAGTAGACCAATAATAACCACTTCTCAAGATCTTCCTAGCCATCATGTGACCATTGGCATGAGTCCCACAGATTCCTTCATGAACTTTGATCATGATCAAATTAGCTTCGCGAGCATCCACACATCTGAGTAGGGTACCATCATATCCTCTTTTATACAAGACTTCCTTATTTAAGAAAAAGGCCATAGCCAGTCTTCGGATGGTCTTTTTATTTACTTTGCTCGCCTCTACCGGGTATTCCTTGTTCTGAATATATTGCTTGATATCATGGTACCAAGGCTTACCATCAGGTTCTCCTTCCACATGAGCACAGTACGCCGGTTCATCTTGCACTCTAATTTGGATGGGTTGGACATTGATATGGATATCCAGCTTGGTCATGGCAGCTAGTGTGGCTAAAGCATCAACAAATTGATTCTTGTCTCGACTTAAATGCGAGAAAGTAATCTCGTCGAACTTGGCAATCAACTGAGTCAAGTATTTCTTATACGGAATCAACTTGGAGTCCTTGGTCTGCCATTCACCATTGACTTGGTAAATTATTAAGGCTGAATCCCCAAAGACTTTCAACTGCTTTATAGCCAGTTCAAGTGCCATTTGCAATCCACCAGCACATGCCTCGTATTCTGCAATATTATTTGTACATTCGAATTTTAGTTTTATGGCCATCGGGTATTGCTTGCCATTTGGTGAGATAACCACTGCTCCTATACCACTGCCATGCATATTGACTGCTCCATCAAAATACATTTTCCACAGATCTTCCCGTTCTTCATCTTCCTCGAGGGACATTATCTCTCCATCGGGGAACTCGGAATTCAGGCCATCCATCCTCAAGAGGATTCTCTGCTAAATGGTCAGCAATCATACTTCCTTTGATGGACTTTTGAGTCACTAATTTGATGTCAAATTCTGACAATATCACTTGCCACTTTGAAACTCTTAAGGAGATATGAGGACTTTCGAAGATATACTTCAAAGGATCCATTCGAGAAACTAGCCAAGTGGTGTGATATAACATGTCTTATCTCCGAGTCTTACGGAGGTCCATACTAGTGCACAACAAGTCTTCTCGATTGCCATATAACGAGCCTCATAGGCGTTAAACTTTTTTACTCGGATAGTAAATTGCCTGCTCCTTCCGCCGCTGATTCATCATGTTGTCCCAACATTGCCCCCATTGAGGTTGGCGGTATGGTGAGATAGAGTAACAATGGACAACCTTGGGTAGGCGGTACCCAACTTATGGGGTTTGATAGATATGCCATTATCTTGTCAAAGGCTTCTTGACAGTCATCATCCCATCTTCCTGGATTACTCTTCCTGAGGAGTTTGAAGATTGGCTCGCATGTGCTAGTCAGATTTGCAATGAAGCGTGCAATATAATTCAATCTTCCAAGAAAACCCCTTACTTCTCGCTCGTTCTTAGGTCTTTGGCATGTCACGTAGTGCTTCTACCTTGTTAGGGTCCACCTCTATTCCTTCCCTACTGACAACAAAGCCGAGTAAATTCCCTGCGGATGCATCGAAAGTACATTTTGCAGGGTTGAGGCGCAACTTGTACTTTCATAGCCTCTTAAACAACTTTCTCAAAACTTCCACATGGCTTTCTCCTTCCTTGGACTTAGCCACTATATCATCAACATATACCTCTACCTCCTTATGCATCATGTCATGGAACAATGCTACCCTAGCACATTGGTAAGTGGCCCTGACATTCTTTAATCCAAAAGGCATCACTTTGTAACAAAAAGTTCCCAAGGAGTGATAAAAGTTGTCTTTTCTTTATCGTCATTGTCCATGAGGATCCGATTGTACCAGAATACCCGTCCATGAAAGAAAACCTATGACTTTGGGCTGTCTGTCTACAAGGACATCAATATGAGGTAGGGAAATCATCCTTTGGACTGGCCTTATTCGGTCTCGGTAGTCCACGCACATTCGACCCTTCAATCCTTCTTTGGCATCTGGAACAATATTAGCTACCCATTCCGGGTGTCTAGCTACTTCCGAGAAAGCCACCTCTAACCGCTTGGTCACTTCTTCCTTGATCTTTAGCGACATCTCAGGGATGCATTCTCCTTAATTTTTGCTTCTTTGGAGCCACATCTGGGTATAAGGGAATTTTTGCGATGCTATCTCAGGATCTAAACCTGGCATATCTCTGTAGGACCATGCAAACACATCCAGATACTCTTTGAATAGTGCAACCATTTCTCTTCGCTTTGGGTTATCCACTATTTTCAACTCCTTCTTGTCCTCCTCGGTTCCCATATTGATCACTTATGTAACCTCATCACTCGAGCTCATCCCTTCCTCTGACCATTTCACCACTTTTATGAATTCTTCAATGTCTTCTTCTTCCTCATCGGATTCAAGGTCGTATTCATCAGCGGCCGTGAGGGAATCAATAAATGAGTTTTCAAAGTTCCTTTCCTGAGGTAAATCTTTAGTGGAAGAAGTATTCCTGGAAGAAAAAGTCAGGAATAGGAGATGTATAGGCAAGGGTCTTATTTATGACAAAAAAGCTTAAACAAAATAAATAAATGAAAGAGAGAGAAAAGAGACGATGAAACCAAAAGGAAAACACCAGACAGAGTGTTACATTTTCATTCATGTCTCAAAGAAAGTAAACATCAGTTCATAATTAGTACAATAAGATAATTACTTTATGGAAATAACATCAACAAATGGTTCCGATTGCCAATTGTTGAGAACCTCGTGCTAGCGAGGAGATAGATGACATGGTTCTCGTCCGGCTCCTCTTCAAGTGTGCTGATAGTGAAGTGAGGGAAAATGACTTATGGGGACAGGTAACTTCAGCAGCTACTGGGAAAGTCCCTGTCAGAAGGGGAAGATACTTTCTCTCGCGCTCTTCTTCTTCCTTGTTCTCAAGAGTCTTGAATTTCATCCCTTCTGTCAGGTTGGGCTGATACCCCAATCCGTGCCTTCCTTCTCTCATAGCCGCTACAATTGGCCGAGAGATCCCTTGCAGCTGAGGCCCTAGGCCTTTTCCTCTTTGATACCCGTTCTTTTCCATGATGCGGACTACTACTTCATTCACATTCTTCATTGGGGGCTCCCTTTTCTTGTCTCTCGACTTCAATACCTCAAAACTATGCAGCGAGTCATCTTACATCTGCTCTGTACTTTCCACATAAGGTTCTGTGGTGGGCTTTGTCAGCATGATTTCCATCTTGGATATACTTCAAACACTGATGCAGAGTCGTTGTGACCACTCCTGCTTCATGAATCCAAGGCCTCCCTAGAAGCATAGTGTAAGGTGGTTGGATTTCCATGACCTAAAAGAGGACGAGAAAAGAACTAGGCCCTATTTCAAGGGACACACTACTAGAAAACTTGAATTTTCAGACGGAATTTTTCGGAGGGAAATGTTTCAGTATGAAATTTTATGAACATTTCGGCGGATTTGAGGCGAATGTAATTTTCAATGAGATTCCGTCTCAAATCCGTCTCTAATTTGTCTCAAACTTTCGTACCAATAACGCGCCAAAATATTTCCCACAGATTTGTCACGGATCGGTTTCAATTTTTTTTTGGGTCTTTTCAATCATCCATCCGCAAATCGTCCAAAATTTGAGGCAGTTTCCCCTGCATTTGTTATTTTTATATTTTTCTTGATTTATCTTACATCCGTCTCGAAATCGTCCAGAAAATTTGAGACAGATTTCACACGGTTTGTTATTTTTTATATTTTCTTGATTTATCTTACATCCGCCTCGATTATATTTTTCTTGATTTATCTTACATCTCATCAAATCGTCCAAAAATTTGAGACAGATTTCACACGGATCTGTTATTTTTTATATTTTTCTTGATTTATCTTACATCAGTCTAAAATCGTCCAAAATTTGAGACAGATTTCCCACGATTTGTTATTTTTATATTTTTCTTGAAAAGATTAAATAATTTATCTTGCAAATTAAATATGATTAAAATATTTGATCTTAATAAATTTAAAAGTAAACAAGATTTATGAAAAAAATTAAAAAACATATTTAGACTAATAAAATGTAAAATGTAAAATTAAATTCAAAAATTAAATTGTTGTAAAAATTTATAACAATAGACTAATATACAACAACAAAAAATAGGCAACATGATCACTACGCAATAAATTTTTCACCAGGGCGAGGAATTTTCAGCCAAATTTATCACTTCCCTCGTTGTAAAAAATCTTCGGTTAAAGTAATACTTTAGTCCTTATACGTGACATGAATTCTCGATTTGGTCCCTATACATAAAAATTATTAAAATGGTCCCTATCGTACAAAAAATCTTCATTTGGTCCCTATACATTACCCGTTTGGTTCCTATACGAGCAAAACATCATTAAATATGTCCCTAATTATTTTATTGAAATAATTAATTATCTAGATGTTTATTTTTGTTTATTTTTATGCGGTTTAGTTTGAGTAATTTTATTTACTCATTTAAAATATTTTGAGTGCATTAGCATTGCGTTATTACAGTGTATGCACGCTTGCAGGACTATAATGTTATGCTATTGTCACTAATATTCTTTGTCTAGAAAAATATTTTAAATAATATCATTCAAAGGAAGTTATTTTCATATGTTACTCTATTTAATTTTAGATTTGAAAATAAATTGGCTTAGTGTTAACTGGAGATTTATTTTGGATCACTGATTTTCTTGGTTGCTAAATTCAATCATCAATCTTTACTCTAATTTGAATTTTGAAAATATATATTTGTCATTCATTATTTTTAAATCCAAGGGTCAATATTATTATTCTTTTTCTAAAATTAATTTCAACTACACATTCTACCTACTACTAACTAAAAAGAAAAAGACAATTAATAAAAACACAAAAGCCCTCTTTTTCTTCTTCCATCGAGGCTCGACACCCTCTCCTCCACAAGTCTTCTTTCTATTTTTTTCCCTTCTCCTTCTTCAAATGAAACCAGACCACCTCTCTTCCTCCCCACATCATCTTCCTCTCCCCCTCTCAACCACGTCCAGCCCGCGCACCGTCATGTAGGTCGTCGTCTGGTGGCCGTTCAACCACGTTCGGCCGCTTGGGTGAGAGACGAGCGCGCGTTCGATCCATTCTCCTCCGTGTCGGTGCGGCCGCGCGGCGCCACCAAAGCTTGTCGCGTGGGTACGTCCCAGCCGCGCCGGTATGGAGGAGACGACCCATCTAGCTCTGCCGTCCATCGCGCAGTGCTGCTGGTCTGTTTGGTTAGCTGGGCCCATGCCACCACATGAAGCGGACTCGCCATCACCTTGCCACCTCGGGGAGTCGTCTTGGTCGACCTTCTTGCCACCACCATGATTCCTCTTTGTTTGGGTGAGTGATTTTCATCCTTACTAAGCTTCATTTCAAGAATCCCCAATTCAGTTTGCAAACCTAACCCCTAACCCTTTAATTTCATATTTCAATTTTGAAATTGAACCTTGCTTTATGAAATTGGGACTATGAATTAGTGATTTCTAAGTTAATTTTATCATTCTTTAGTTTGAATGAGTTTTCCCCAAATTGATTTATGAACCCTAAAGCCCCAAATCCGATTTTATTAGAAATTGATTATGTTTTTGTTCATTTGCGCAGATTGAAAAGCCCTTGCAAGGACATGGAGGCAGGCTTGAGCACAATGAGACTTATTTGGTTCTGTTATGGTGCGAAACGGTATATTTGAAGAGTTACTTTATAAGGACCTGTAATTTAATACCTTATTTATACATTGATTCTTGGATAGTGATGGTGTAGATTGTTAATCACTACATTGCATACTAGAAGTCGGGCATTTATCACTCCTGTTTGCACTGAAAAGTTAGAGGACCATATATTTCGTTACGGATAATCAGTTTCAACTAAGCGACATTATAGTAGTCAACTCTGCAATTTTCTTCCCTTTATTACGTGCAATATATCCGAAGTTTTCAGTTTGGATTTCATTATGGATTTTGTGTGGCTTTAATTGATATGTTCCTACATCACATGTTTGATGTTCACGAATCTTGGCCCATATTTATGTCTCCGGTCGGATGAGTGGTTTGTAATTCTGCGAGGAAGTTCGTGAAGCATATCGAAAAAAAGGTTGGGGACTTTCAAATCCAGGATGTAATTGACAGGGTGTCAATATCTCATTTTGAATTTTAATTCAATATTATTCTGAACACATCAAACATGTTTTTTACCAATATGCATGTGAAATTTTCCCCGCAAGTGAACTTTTCTCAAAGTTCACATTTCTTCTACAGGCGTGTGTATTCCGAAACACCTTTTCATTTAATGAGAAACTATTTTTTTCCCCACATATCCTTTCTTTCCATTATAATTTGATCCTTATTGTGAAATGTGAAATGAAGCTGTTAACCCTAAACAATTATTATTTTGTGCGGTATTATTAATTGATAAAATAACCAATTTTAGTTTCCTCCTTTTACCTTTATTAATGACAAGTTGGTTCTTGAAACTGTTCATGTTTTTTGTTGGAGTGTGGTAATTATGTAGTGAGTTTATCTTGGCTACTTCTGTTTGCATCAAAACCAAGAAAATCTGTAGATATTGCTCATTAAAAATCAAGCTGGCAAGTATTTTTCATGTAAAACATAAGATTCAAGCTAGGTGGATGAAATGGAGTCGGGTTTTATTTGTGATAGAAAAGTGCCTCTCGATTTTAAAGGAAAAGTTTGTCACACAACTATGAGGCGTGCTTTATGTTAATGTTGGGCAGTAAAAAAGCCAACAAGAGCATTAGCTCAATATTTGTAGCTATGAGGATGTTGTGTTGGACATGGGGACATGACAAGACAAGATACAAATTAAAGGAATGCATTAGAGAGAATGTAGGGTGACACCTATTATGGTAGAGATGGTAGAATCTTATGTTATGTAGTTTTAGCCATGTGAGGAAGACCATGAAACACTTAAAAAGAGTATATAGTATCTTAATGTGATGGTGTCGTTATGTAAGTACAAGCCAAATGGTTTGAATATCCATATTTTCTATCTTGATATTTAAATTATTTATAATGTCTATTATCTTGTTACAGTGTGATGAAGTGCTTTCTCGGAAAGGACTCACTATCTTTTATTTGATTATAATAACATCCTCCGTTTATAATGGTGTCACAAATTAATCAATGACGGCGATTAGATGACAACTGGCGATGATATGATGATGAGGAGGAGATGATGGATGAGTGTGCTAGATGAAGATGAAGAGTTTGAGTGATCAAAGTAACAATGAGGAATAAATTTATGTCTTTGATGTTTGTAGATATTTTAATGCTTTGAATCTTAATATATCATTCTTATGTCTCAGAATACTTTGTGTTTTGTTTATTTGAAGCTTGATACTTTGCAAAGAAATTGGTATAATAATTATTTTTATTATATTATATTAGATTCCAAGTCCAGGTACCTAATTTGGTGTGCATAATTATTTAAGTTTGGCCCCTTTTTTATTAATAAACGTGATTTGTTTATAAAAAATGTCTTTAAATGTGATTATCTAATCCGTGGAAATATGTCCAAAATATTATCACCAACATTCGTCTAAAAAATCAGTCCGGAGAATTTGCACTAAATAACTATTGAATCCGTCCAAATTAAAACGAAAATTAACCATTTCCAAGAAAATTCAGATTTTGTGTTTGACTGATTGTCAAAATCTCGGAACTAATTTTGGCGAATTTCGGACAGAACTAATTTGCAATGGGACTTTTCCCAGACGGGAAGTATCCATCCAAATCCGTGCGAAATTATTGTCGTCAAAATCAGTGGGAAAGTGTCCAAATTCCGTCAAAATCCAGACGTGAATCCGTCCAAAATAACTAATTTTCTAGTAGTAAGCGAGTTATCTCCCTAAGATTACTCTTGCTCTATCAAATCTCGTACAATCATTTCTTGTGGTGTCAAATCCCATCACTTATATTTAATTGCTCGAGGGTGGACATCGAACCCATTCAACTCGAACCACCATATCTACAAGCGCCTTTGAAATTACAAAACCCGCACTTTAGAGTACAAGTCCCTAAGGCTTTGTGAGCACCTCTTCCCGAGGATTGTAGAGGCACTTCATCTTCGAGAAAGTAATCATGTTGACAGACTGTTCGGTCCACCATATTTACCACATTTTTAGGGTGACGTCAGGTTTGACATGCCTTTATTCTTTTAACATTAATGCCTTTAGGTACAATTCGATGTGGAGCTGGCGACAAAAGGATATCCTTGCCGGGAGTTTTCTTAAATTGTTCCTACATCGCATATTCACTTTGCTTCATGATCTTCATAAACTCTTCTTCTTCTTTCTCTTTTCTTTCATCCATAATTTTCTACTCTTGACACCATACGTCATTTTCTTAGCCGGGAGATGTGCTTTTATTATTTCCTTGTAATGCCTCCAATTCTCTCACAATATTAGTAACTTAGGCCTTCGAGGTCTTCCCCGCGCTCCGATTAGTTCAACTTTGCATTTCATAATTCCCATTCTTGACATGTATATCTATAAGCAAAAGAGGTTGGCATGCTCACCCTTAGATGATGACTCTTCACGGAGTCTACGAAGGTTTCTTCATGGGTGGTGCCTCGGAATTACAACTTTTCCAACTACATTGACTTCCTCTCTGCTGCGGCTTCTCATTACGGCTTCTTGAATCACCCCCAAGGTGGTATCACGAACACAGACTTTAAATCCCAACAAGTTTCGATGCCATTACCCCCCACTTACTTGATGTAGTAAATCACTTTGTAGATCCTTAGCGTGCAGCACTGCATGGCAGTTTTCTGGTGCAACAATGTCCATGTTCCCACCTTCTTCGAGTTCTTCGAAGATCTTGCGTGGCACTCGTAGTTCCAGCCACCTTCCTAATTGGGGACCACAATTACCTCCAAATTGGTTGCTTTGTTCCAACATTATGATTAGGGATTGGGTTCTTAACGATATTAGGCTGACCTCTTCTTGAACCCCTAGTCTCCCACCAAGCAATCAACTTTTTCTTTGCCGTCTTAAAAGCTTAGCAATCCTCAATAGAATGACTGTGACATCCATATGATACCACCAAGTCGATTTGGATTGAACCAAGCGAAATAAGGTGATGTGGTTCTAAGGGGATCACAGGGTTTCCATAATCAAGTAGCGTCGAACAATTGTTGGAATAAATCCGCATTAAATTTGACAATTTTAGTAAGGGTGTGAATTTGGACTTTGACGTCCTTGGTTTGGGAAATTTGGCGGCGGAGGATAGTTGGGCGGCGGTTTGTGGGGGTGCAGACGGAGTAGCAGGGTGTACGATGGGCGAGGAACAAGGTTATATGTGGTTGGGAGTAGGAATATTGCTGGTTGGTTTTGCGGAGTAAGTCTTGGTTTGTGAGGATGATTGTCATGAGTAAGCGGGGTTTGTGTCTGAGCATTGGACCTATTGGTTGAGTTATAGGGTGCTTTGTACTAAAGTTTGAAGTTCTATTGGCGTTGTGTACATAATTGGCCTCAACCTTCTTCTTTGGTTGAAATCCTTAGGGATGTACTTCACTACCAGTATTCATGGGGAGCTTTCCAGCTCTTTCTAAAAAATCAAATCCTTTCCTGCAGGCGGCGATCAAGTCGGAGAAATCTTGTGGGAAACTGTGTGACCCCTAAAAGGTGCTCAGGGTTCCTAAGTATGGTACATTTCGGATAAAGTCAGCAGGGCTGAACTTGTGCAGCCAAGCTCCTCCACCTTTGGGCATATTGCTTGAAGGGATCCTCATATGCTGCGGTGTAGTCAATTGTTCGGCTAGGGGCTGCATCCGAGGTTAAATTTGTATTGGTCCATAAATAAGTTATGTAATTCCGTCCACTCATAGATCTTAGAATGGTCCAATTGAAGGGAGTACCATTCTAAGGCGGGCCGATCAAACTTTGGTGAAGTGCAGTGTCAAAGAATTTGCTGTCCTTGGACCGATTGCCGTCTTGGTGGCGTAACTAATGAGGTGAAATCGTGGGTTCCCCACTTCCATCATATTTGGA
>JAUPTC010000010.1:2764778-2791240 GCA_030762895.1 Sophora flavescens | reverse complement strand
GTCGTCACCAACTTTATTTAATTTCGGGAAGTTGGAAACCCTTTAGAAAAAAAAGCTTTAGGTTCGGAAGTCGATTATGCCTAGGGAAGGCATGGAGACTTAACCCCACGGCACCCTAGAACATCCACGAAATGGTTACCCAAAATTAGTTGTATAAATTATTAATAACTTTGAAGATATTTGTTTTACCCAAGAATTGTCTTTCAAGAAAGAAACATCCTCAGTTGTGAAATTTTTGATTGAACCTATGTGAGGTTGAACATGGCACGTAAGTCCACAAAGCAACCTTAAAACCAGAAGGGTTGAACAAGACACTTGTCATAGGGCAACCCAAAAAGATTGTTTTGATCAAGTGATCATCCTCTACTTTTATGTAAAATAAACGATTTTACTTCTTGAAAATAGGACAGAAATGAAACGTAGAAATGAAACTTTTTTCTAACTTATTCAGTGAGCGGTGCCACATAAAAATAAGAATGTCACGAGAAACTTATTGAAATAATATCAACAAAGAGAACAAGGGTTACCAAATGAGAGCAGAATAAGAGTGATTTTGTTTATTCTCAGTGAAAAGATTTCAAGATCGAAGTCTTTACATTCAATCTTACTGGCCCCTTCAGCTCTTCCTTTTTAACCACTCTAGTAATAGGGAAGAGAAAAGGAAACTCATATCTCTAATCTCGCTTCCTTACAAAGAAAACGTTAGATAGAAATCTCTCTCTCTTTTTCTTTCTTTTCTCACACCGGAAATATTAGACCATAAGTCCTTTCCCCAGAAAAAAATTCGTCCCCCCCTTTTTTACCTCTTTTTCCTCTCCTTTTATAGACAGAGGAGAGGGCTTCTTGCTTCTTCTCCATTGGTTTCAAGGTCGGTTTGTACGAAATCCAAGGGTTGGGTGGTTTTGAGCAGCAATGGCGTGTGTTCTGATGGGGGTGGCGTGAACAGCAATAGCGTGTGTTCGGATGGGGGCGGCGTGAGCAGCAATAGCGTGTGTTCAGATGGGGATGGCGTGAACAGTGGAAAGGAGGTGATTTGATGTGAGGGTTGCATGCTTGAAAAGACTGGATGGGGCCACCCCGTCCATTGGCAAATGCAATGGACTGGACGGGACTACCCCGTCCACAAGCAAGTCCAATGCAATGGACTGGCCCGGACCGCGTCCAACAGCAAGTCCAATGGAATGGCCTGGACCGCGTCCAACAGCAAGTCCAATGCACTGGACGAGACCACTCCGTCCAACAGCAAATTGATTATCAGCCCACTTCCTTTCTTTATTATTTTCTTTTTCTTCTTTCTCTCTTTATTACTATTATCAGTCTCCTTGAAGCATAATATCATAAAAATAAAAGACGGACAAAAATGGGTGTTCACAGTTGCCCCTCTTTACTTTTTGCATACTAGAAGACATGTTAATCATGACTTTTCATGTATTGTTGTAATGAACAAGTAAAGAAAGATGAACATATTTTTTTGTCTTTGAGGACGTTTGAAAATAAAATTGCTGTGAGCCTCAGAGCTCAAATGCAGTGAGCTTCAGAGCTCGAAGAAATAAAGATGCATTGAGCCTCAGAGCTCGAAAATAAAATTGCAGTAAGCCTCAGAGCTCGAAAATAAAAATGCAGTGAGCCTCAGAGCTTGAAAATAAAATTACAGCGAGCCTCAGAGCTCGAAGATAAAACGCATCGAGCCTCAGCTCGAAAAAATAAAGATGCAGTGAGCCTCAAAGTTCGAAGATAAAATGCAGTGAGCCTCAGAGCTCGAAAAAATAAAGATGCAGTGAGCCTCAAAGCTCGAAAATAAAATTGCACTGAGCCTCAGAGCTCGAAAATAAAATTGCAGCGAGCCTCAGAGCTCGAAGATAAAATACAGTGAGCCTCAGAGCTCGAAGATAAAATGCAGTGAGCCTCAGAGCTCGAAAATAAAAATGCAGTGAGCCTCAGAGCTCGAAAAAAAAATAAAGATGCAGTGAGCCTCAGAGCTCGAAAACAAACATACAGTGGACGGAACCTCTTCGTCCAACAGAAAATTAAATGCAATGGACGGAACCTCCTCGTCCAACAGAAAATAAACATGCAATGGACGGAACCTCTTCGTCCAACAGAAAATTAAATACAATGGACGGAACCTCCTCGTCCAACAGAAAATAAACATGCAATGGACGGAACCTCCTTCGTCCAACAGAAAATTAAATGCAATGGACGAAACCTCCTTCGTCCAACAGAAAATTAAATGCAATGAGCCTTAGAGCTCGAGAATAAAATTGCAGTGAGCCTTAGAGCTCGACAATAAGCTTGCAATGTGCCTTAGGGCTCGAGAATAAAATGCATTGAGCCTCAGAGCTCAAAAATGAACTCGCAACGAGCCTTAGAGCTCGAGAATAAAGACGTGGTGAGCCTTAGAGCTCGAAAATAAAATTGCGGTGAGCCTTAGAGCTCGAGAATACTCAATCAATAATCTGAAACGAATGAGAATCCTTTCCTTTTAAAGACAGCGGAACCAAATGCTCCATGGAAAAACTTCCACCAACCAAAACCCTTGTTCACTGGCCACTCTGGGACGAGGCATCACTCATTCTTTTAACAACATTGGTCACCCAAGAATCTGATAACTTATGAGGTGGATGTTATGTTTGTCCTCCCAAGCTTATTTGCATCATTCTTTTGTCGTCCAGTGCATGCTACCTCTTCCATTGAATTTGAAGTATTGAGTCCTCTTGGTTTAAACCATTCATTGGTGCTACCATTAGAATTATCAAATCATACCATTAAACTTGTATTTACTTTTATTGAGACATGACCATAGCGATTGAACACGAGAGTGAACACGATAGGGGCGTGTGGAAGAAAAACCTCTTGCCTTAATATGAGAATTTAGCTCGTTAAGAGACAATAACTAAATTACGAAAGGGATTATGAAGATCTTAAAAACAAAGACAAGTAAAGAAAATTACGAGAATCACATAAAATTTGCCCCAGTATTGGTCCTTTGATTTTCATTTAATTTATTCCCCACAGCTTTTTGATGACGCAGATCTTGGCTTCCGTTTATGAATCTTCAAACACATCATCTTCAATCATTCCTTAACAATTTGGCCCCAGTATACTCAGTCGGGTAAAATTGCCCCAGTGTGGTGAGTGCTTGCAGAAGTGTTGCACCACATCCTCCTCCTAGGCTGCCTTTGCAGGTTTTCAGTCTAAGGTCTCTTTGCCCTAACTTTTGCCTAGGTTGCCCTTTCGGGTTTTCAACCTAGCGGGCCTTTTCTTTTCTTTTGTTTTTACTGTGTTTTGCCCTAACTTTTGCCTAAGTTGCTCTTTCGGGTCTTCAACTTAGCGGGCCTTCAAGCGTAGAACTTTTTCACATCATCAGAGTTTACTGGCCTTGGTAACTCTTCCCCATCCATGTTTTGCAGAATCAAAGCACCTCCTGAGAATGCTTGTTTGACAATATAAGGGCCTTCATAATTTGTTGCCCATTTTCCTCGGGCATCCTCCTGACTAGGGAGGATTTTTTTTAAAACCAGATCTCCCGCACAAAATTCTCTAGGATGAACCTTTTTATTGAAAGCTCTTGCCATTCTGTTTTGGTACAATTGCCCGTGACAGATAGCTGCCTGCCTTTTCTCTTCTATCATGTTCAACTGCTCATATCGAGTTTTCACCCACTCAGATTCTTCTAAATCTGCTTCCATCAAGACTCTTAGCAAAGGGAGTTCTACTTCGATAGGTGAGACAGCCTCCATCCCATACACCAGAGAGAAAGGGGTTGCCACAATGCTTGATCGTATGTTAGTCCGATAAGCATGTAGAGCGTATGGCAGCATTTCATGCCAGTCCTTATAGTTTACAACCATCTTGGCAACGATCTTCTTGACATTTTTGTTTGCTGCTTCAACTGCACCATTCATTTGAGGCCTATAAGGAGCCGAATTGTGGTGTTTGATTTTGAAACCATCGCAAAACTTTTGAATCTCGGTACCATTAAGATTGGCAGCATTATCTGTAATTATCCTCTTTGGGATCCCGTATCTACAGACGACATCCTTCTTGAGGAATTTGAGAAACACCCTTTGAGTTATGCTGGCATATGAAGCAGCTTCTACCCATTTAGTGAAATAGTCCACTGCCACCCAAATGAAACGATGACCGTTGGAGGCCTTGGGATTAATGGGACCGATGACATCTATTCCCCACATCGAAAAAGGCCATGGGGATGCTAAATTGTGCAGTGGAAACGGGGGTGCATTAACCTGGTCTGCATACATCTGACATTTTTGGCATTTACGAACATGCTCCACACAATCTGACTCCATAGTAGACCAATAATAACCACTTCTCAAGATCTTCCTAGCCATCATGTGACCATTGGCATGAGTCCCACAGATTCCTTCATGAACTTTGATCATGATCAAATTAGCTTCGCGAGCATCCACACATCTGAGTAGGGTACCATCATATCCTCTTTTATACAAGACTTCCTTATTTAAGAAAAAGGCCATAGCCAGTCTTCGGATGGTCTTTTTATTTACTTTGCTCGCCTCTACCGGGTATTCCTTGTTCTGAATATATTGCTTGATATCATGGTACCAAGGCTTACCATCAGGTTCTCCTTCCACATGAGCACAGTATGCCGGTTCATCTTGCACTCTAATTTGGATGGGTTGGACATTGATATGGATATCCAGCTTGGTCATGGCAGCTAGTGTGGCTAAAGCATCAACAAATTGATTCTTGTCTCGACTTAAATGCGAGAAAGTAATCTCGTCGAACTTGGCAATCAACTGAGTCAAGTATTTCTTATACGGAATCAACTTGGAGTCCTTGGTCTGCCATTCACCATTGACTTGGTAAATTATTAAGGCTGAATCCCCGAAGACTTTCAACTGCTTTATAGCCAGTTCAAGTGCCATTTGCAATCCACCAGCACATGCCTCGTATTCTGCAATATTATTTGTACATTCGAATTTTAGTTTTACGGCCATCGGGTATTGCTTGCCATTTGGTGAGATAACCACTGCTCCTATACCACTGCCATGCATATTGACTGCTCCATCAAAATACATTTTCCACAGATCTTCCCGTTCTTCATCTTCCTCGAGGGACATTATCTCTCCATCGGGGAACTCGGAATTGACAGGCCATCCATCCTCAAGAGGATTCTCTGCTAAATGGTCAGCAATCGTACTTCCTTTGATGGACTTTTGAGTCACATATTTGATGTCAAATTCTGACAATATCACTTGCCACTTTGAAACTCTTAAGGAGATATGAGGACTTTCGAAGATATACTTCAAAGGATCCATTCGAGAAACTAGCCAAGTGGTGTGATATAACATGTACTGTCTGAGTCTTCTGGAGGTCCATACTAGTGCACAACAAGTCTTCTCGATTGCCATATAACGAGCCTCATAGGCGTTAAACTTTTTACTCAGATAGTAAATTGCCTGCTCCTTCCTGCCAGATTCATCATGTTGTCCCAGCATTGCCCCCATTGAGGTTGGCAGTATGGTGAGATAGAGTAACAATGGACAACCTTGGGTAGGCGGTACCAACACTGGGGTTTCAGTAGATATGCCATTATCTTGTCAAAGGCTTCTTGACAGTCATCATCCCATCTTCCTGGATTACTCTTCCTGAGGAGTTTGAAGATTGGCTCGCATGTGCTAGTCAGATTTGCAATGAAGCGTGCAATATAATTCAATCTTCCAAGAAAACCCCTTACTTCTCGCTCGTTCTTAGGTGCTGGCATGTCACGTATTGCTTCTACCTTGTTAGGGTCCACCTCTATTCCTTCCCTACTGACAACAAAGCCGAGTAAATTCCCTGCGGATGCATCGAAAGTACATTTTGCAGGGTTGAGGCGCAACTTGTACTTTCATAGCCTCTTAAACAACTTTCTCAAAACTTCCACATGGCTTTCTCCTTCCTTGGACTTAGCCACTATATCATCAACATATACCTCTACCTCCTTATGCATCATGTCATGGAACAATGCTACCCTAGCACATTGGTAAGTGGCCCCAGCATTCTTTAATCCAAAAGGCATCACTTTGTAACAAAAAGTTCCCCAAGGAGTGATAAAAGTTGTCTTTTCTTTATCGTCATTGTCCATGAGGATCCGATTGTACCCAGAATACCCGTCCATGAAAGAAAACCTATGACTTCTCGGGTATCATGTCTACAAGGACATCAATATGAGGTAGGGGAAATCATCCTTTGGACTGGCCTTATTCCGGTCTCGGTAGTCCACGCACATTCTGACCCTTCAATCCTTCTTTGGTACTGGAACAATATTAGCTACCCATTCCGGGTGTCTAGCTACTTCCAGAAAGCCAGCCTCTAACTGCTTGGTCACTTCTTCCTTGATCTTTAGCGACATCTCAGGATGCATTCTCCTTAATTTTTGCTTCTTTGGAGCCACATCTGGGTATAAGGGAATTTTTTGCGATGCTATCTCAGGATCTAAACCTGGCATATCTCTGTAGGACCATGCAAACACATCCAGATACTCTTTGAATAGTGCAACCATTTCTCTTCGCTTTGGGTTATCCACTATTTTCAACTCCTTCTTGTCCTCCTCGGTTCCCATATTTATCACTTATGTAACCTCATCACTCGAGCTCATCCCTTCCTCTGACCATTTCACCACTTTTATGAATTCTTCAATGTCTTCTTCTTCCTCATCGTATTCAAGGTCGTATTCATCAGCGGCCGTGAGGGAATCAATAAATGAGTTTTCAAAGTTCCTTTCCTGAGGTAAATCTTTAGTGGAAGAAGTATTCCTGGAAGAAAAAGTCAGGAATAGGAGATGTATAGGCAAGGGTCTTATTTATGACAAAAAAGCTTAAACAAAATAAATAAATGAAAGAGAGAGAAAAGAGACGATGAAACCAAAAGGAAAACACCAGACAGAGTGTTACATTTTCATTCATGTCTCAAAGAAAGTAAACATCAGTTCATAATTAGTACAATAAGATAATTACTTTATGGAAATAACATCAACAAATGGTTCCGATTGCCAATTGTTGAGAACCTCATTGCTAGCAGGGAGATAGATGACATGGTTCTCGTCCAGCTCCTCTTCAAGTGTGCTGATAGTGAAGTGAGGGGAAAATGACTTTGCGGGACAGGTAACTTCAGCAGCTACTGGGAAAGTCCCTGTCAGAAGGGGAAGATACTTTCTCTCGCGCTCTTCTTCTTCCTTGTTCTCAAGAGTCTTGAATTTCATCCCTTCTGTCAGGTTGGGCTGATACCCCAATCCGTGCCTTCCTTCTCTCATAGCCGCTACAATTGGCCGAGAGATCCCTTGCAGCTGAGGCCCTAGGCCTTTTCCTCTTTGATACCCGTTCTTTTCCATGATGCGGACTACTACTTCATTCACATTCTTCATTGGGGGCTCCCTTTTCTTGTTCTCTGACTTCAATACCTCAAAACTATGCAGCGAGTCATCTTCCATCTGCTCTGTACTTTCCACATAAGGTACTGTGGTGGGCTTTGTCAGCATGATTTCCATCTTGGATATACTTCAAACACTGATGCAGAGTCGATGGGACCACTCCTGCTTCATGAATCCAAGGCCTCCCTAGAAGCATAGTGTAAGCTGGTTGGATTTCCATGACCTAAAAGAGGACAGAAAAAGAACTAGGCCCTATTTCAAGGGACACACTACTAGAAAACTTGAATTTTCAGACGGAATTTTCGGACAGAAATGTTTCCGTATGAAATTTTATGAACATTTCAGACGGATTTGAGACGAATGTAATTTTCAATGAGATTCCGTCTCAAATCCGTCTCTAATTTGTCTCAAACTTTCGTACCAATAACGCGCCAAAATATTTCCCACAGATTTCGTACGGATCGGTTTCATTTTTTTTTTTGGGTCTTTTCAATCATCCATCTGAAATCTGTCCGAAAATTTGAGACAGATTTCACACAGATTTGTTATTTTTTATATTTTTCTTGATTTATCTTACATCCGTCTGAAATCTGTCCGAAAATTTGAGACAGATTTCACACGGATTTGTTATTTTTTATATTTTTCTTGATTTATCTTACATCCGTCTGATTATATTTTTCTTGATTTATCTTACATCCGTCTGAAATCTGTCCAAAAATTTGAGACAGATTTCACACGGATCTGTTATTTTTTATATTTTTCTTGATTTATCTTACATCCGTCTAAAATCTGTCCGAAAATTTGAGACAGATTTCACACAGATTTGTTATTTTTTATATTTTTCTTGAAAAAGATTAAATAATTTATCTTGCAAATTAAATATGATTAAAATATTTGATCTTAATAAATTTAAAAGTAAACAAGATTTATGAAAAAAATTAAAAAACATATTTAGACTAATAAAATGTAAAATGTAAAATTAAATTCAAAAATTAAATTGTTGTAAAAATTTATAACAATAGACTAATATACAACAACAAAAAATAGGCAACATGATCACGGCGCAATAAATTTTTCACTGGGGGGCGAGGGAATTTTCAGCCAAATTTATCACTTCCCTCGTTGTAAAAAATCTTCGGTTAAAGTAATACTTTAGTCCTTATACGTGACATGAATTCTCGATTTGGTCCCTATACATAAAAAATTATTAAAATGGTCCCTATACGTACAAAAAATCTTCATTTGGTCCCTATACATTACCCGTTTGGTTCCTATACGAGCAAAACATAATTAAATCTGTCCCTAATTATTTTATTGAAATAATTAATTATCTAGATGTTTATTTTTGTTTATTTTTATGCGGTTTAGTTTGAGTAATTTTATTTACTCATTTAAAATATTTTGAGTGCATTAGCATTGCGTTATTACAGTGTATGCACGCTTGCAGGACTATAATGTTATGCTATTGTCACTAATATTCTTTGTCTAGAAAAATATTTTAAATAATATCATTCAAAGGAAGTTATTTTCATATGTTACTCTATTTAATTTTAGATTTGAAAATAAATTGGCTTAGTGTTAACTGGAGATTTATTTTGGATCACTGATTTTCTTGGTTGCTAAATTCAATCATCAATCTTTACTCTAATTTGAATTTTGAAAATATATATTTATCATTCATTATTTTTAAATCCAAGGGTCAATATTATTATTCTTTTTCTAAAATTAATTTCAACTACACATTCTACCTACTACTAACTAAAAGAAAAAGACAATTAATAAAAACACAAAAGCTCTCTTTTCTTCTTCCATCAGGCTCGACACCCTCTCCTCCACAAGTCTTCTTTCTATTTTTTTTCCCTTCTCCTTCTTCAAATGAAACCAGACCCACCTCTCTTCCTCCCCACATCATCTTCCTCCTCCTCTCAACCACGTCCAGCCGCGCACCACCGTCATGTAGGTCGTCGTCTGGTCGCCGTTCAACCACGTTCGGCCGCTTGGAGTGAGAAGACGACGCGCGTTCAGTCCATTCTCCTCCGTGTCGTGCAGCCACCGCGAGCGCCACCAACAGCTTGTCGCCGGTCGTCGTCCAGCCACGCTGGTATGGAGGAGACGACCACGCATCTAGCTCTGCCGTCCATCGCGAGTGCTGGTCTGTTTGGTTCGTGCTTGGCCACTGCCACCACATGAAACGGAGCTCCGCCATCACTGCCACCTCGGGGGAGTCGTGCCGGTCGACCTTGCTGCCACCACCATGATTCCTCTTTGTTTGGGTGAGTGATTTTCATCCTTACTAAGCTTCATTTCAAGAATCCCCAATTCAGTTTGCAAACCCTAACCCTTTAATTTCATATTTCAATTTTGAAATTGAACCTTGCTTTATGAAATTGGGACTATGAATTAGTGATTTCCTAAGTTAATTTTATCATTCTTTAGTTTGAATGAGTTTTCCCCAAATTGATTTATGAACCCTAAAGCCCCAAATCCGATTTTATTAGAAATTGATTATGTTTTTGTTCATTTGCGCAGATTGAAAAGCCCTTGCAAGGACATGGAGGCAGGCTTGAGCACAATGAGACTTATCGTGGTTCCTGTTATGGTGCAGAAGCGGTATATTTGAAGAGTTACTTTATAAGGACACTGTAATTTAATACCTTATTTATACATTGATTACTGGATAGCAGTGAGTATAGATTGTTAATCACTACATTGCATACTAGGGAATCGGGCATTTTATCACTCCTGTTTGCACCTGAAAAGTTAGAGGACCATATATTTGTTCTGGATAAACAGTTTCAACTAGGCAGCATTATAGTAGTCAACTCCTGCAATTTTCTTCCTTTTGTTCTGTCTAATATATCTGAAGTTTTCCAGTTTGGATTTCATTATGGATTTTGTGTGGCTTTAATTGATATGTTCCTAGCATCACATGTTTGATGTTCACCTGAATCTTGGCCCATATTTGTATCTGCAGTCAGATGAGGACTGTTGTAATTCCTGCGAGGAAGTTCGTGAAGCATATCGAAAAAAAGGTTGGGGACTTTCAAATCCAGATGTAATTGACCAGGTATGTCAATATCTCATTTTGAATTTTAATTCAATATTATTCCTGAACACATCAAACATGTTTTATTACCAATATGCATGTGAAATTTCCCACTGCAAGTGAACTTTTCTCAAAGTTCACATTTCTTCACACAGCGTGTGTATTACAGAACACCTTTTCATTTAATGAGAAACTATTTTTCCCCACATATCCTTTCTTTCCATTATAATTTGATCCTTATTGTGAAATGTGAAATGAACTGTTAACCCTAAACAATTATTATTTTGTAAGCAGTATTATTAATTGATAAAATAACCAATTTTAGTTTCCTCCTTTTACCTTTATTAATGACAAGTTGGTTCTTGAAACTGTTCATGTTTTGTTGGAGTGTGGTAATTATGTAGTGAGTTTATCTTGGCTACTTCTGTTTGCATCAAAACCAAGAAAATCTGTAGATATTGCTCATTAAAAATCCAAACTGGCAAAGTATTTTTTCATGTAAAACATAAGATTCAAGCTAGGTGGATGAAATGGAGTACTTCGGGTTTTATTCGTGATAGAAAAGTGCCTCTCAATTTTAAAGGAAAAGTTTGTCACACAACTATGAGACGTGATGCTTTATGTTAATGTTGGGCAGTAAAAAGCCAACAAGAGCATTAGCTCAATGTTGTAGCTATGAGGATGTTGTGTTGGACATGGGGACATACAAGACAAGATAAAATTAAGAACGAATGCATTAGAGAGAATGTAGGGGTAGCACCTATTATGGTAGAGATGGTAGAATCTTATGTTATGTAGTTTAGCCATGTGAGGAGAAGACCATGAGAAACCGCACTAAAAAGAGTATATAGTATCTTAATGTGATGGTGTCCATTATGTGAGTACAAGCCAAATGGTTTGAATATCCATATTTTCTATCTTGTTATTTAAATTATTTATAATGTCTATTATCTTGTTACAGTGTGATGAATGCTTTCTCGGAAGGACTCACTATCTTTTATTTGATTATAATAACATCCTTCTCGTTTATGATGGTGGCCACGAATTAATCAATGACGACGATGATTAGATGACAACGACGATGATATGATGATGAGGAGGAGATGATGGATGATGTGCTAGATGAAGATGAAGAGTTTAGTGATCAAAGTAACAATGAGGAATAAATTTATGTCTTTGATGTTTGTAATGATATTTTAATGCTTTGAATCTTAATATATCATTCTTGTATTTCAAGATACTTTGTGTTTTTGTTTATTTGAAGCTTGATACTTGCAAAGAGTGGTACCTTAATAATAATTATTTTTTATTATATTATATTAGATTCCAAGTCCAGGTACCTAATTTGGTATGCATAATTATTTAAGTTTGGCCCCTTTTTTATTAATAAACGTGATTTGTTTATCAAAAAATATTATTTAAATATGATTATCTAATCCGTGGGAAATATGTCCAAAATATTATCATAACATTCGTCTGAAATCCGTCCAGAATTTGCATGAATAGCAATATTGAATCCGTCTGAAATTCGTCTGAAATTAAGCCATTATAACCAAAATTCAGATTTTTGTGTTTGTCTGAAAGCTGTCCGAAATCTGTCTGGAACTAATTTCGGACGGAATTTCGGACAGAATTTTTAATTTGCAATGGGGCTTTTTCGGACGGGGGGTGTTCCGTCTGAAATCCGTTTGAAATTAATTGTCCGTCCAAAATCCGTGGGAAAAGTGTCCAAATTCCGTCTAAAATCCGTCTGTGAATCCGTCCGAAAATAACAATTTTCTAGTAGTGACAGAGTTATCTCTCCTAAGATTCCTCTTGCTGCCCTATCAAAGGCTCGTACAATCATTTCTTGTGGTGTCAAATCCGCCACACTTATATTTAGCTGCTCGAGGGTGGACATCGGAACCACATTCAACTCCGAACCACCATCTACAAGCACCTTTGAAATTACAAACCCCTTACACTTTAGGGTGATGTGTAAGGCTTTGGTGCTACTGCAGGATTTTGAGGCCACTTCATCTTCCGAGAAAGTAATCATGTTGACATGCCTGATTGGGTCCACCATATTTACCACATTTTTCGGAGTGACGTCAGGTTTGACATACGCTTCATTCAACACCTTCAATAATGCCTTGCGATGCAATTCTGATGTCAAGACGAGCGACAAAAGGGATATCCTTGCCGGAGTTTTCTTCAATTGTTCCACCACATCATATTCACTTTGCTTCATGATCTTCATAAACTCTTCTTCTTCTTTCTCTTTTCTTTCATCCATAGTTTTCTCTTCTTCGGCTTCCTTCATCATTTTTTCTTCAGCCAGGGTGTAGCATCGCCCGCTCCTTGTAATGCCTCCAATTCTCACAATATTAGTAACTTAGGCCTTCGAGGTCTTCCCCGCAGCTCCAGTTAGTTCAACTTTCTGTTCATAATTCCATGGTACAGCATGTGTATCTACATAAGCAAAAGGAGTTGGCTTGCTCACCCTTACGATGACTCTTTCTGGGTCTGAAGGTTTGTTCATGGGTGGTACTCGGAGTACAACATTTTCAACTACATTGACTTCCTCTGCAGCACCTCGTCTGGCTTTAATCACCCCCAAGGTGAGTAACCTCTGAACCTGGACTTTGAAATCCCAACAAGTTTCGATGTCGTGCCCCACTTGCCCACAATGTTAGTCGCACCTTAGATCCTTAGCGTACCCCCTTTCTGCACTTGGGATTTTCATTGGTGTAACAATATTGTATCCCACCTTCTTCAGTTCTTCGAATATCTTCTGCATTGGCACTCGTAGTTCCAGCACCTTCCTATTTGGGGACCCTGTTACCTCCAAATTGTTTACTCGATTTCCATCATTATGATTCGGGATTGGATTCTTAACGATATTAGGCCCGACCTCTTCTTCAAACCCTAGTCTCCCACAAGCAATCAACTTTTTTACTGCCGTCTTAAAAGCTTCGCAATCCTCAATAGAATGACCTGTGACATCCATATGATACTTGCAAGTCTGATTTGGATTGAACCAAGCAGGAAATGGTGGTTCTAAGGGACGTACAGGGTTTCCCGCAATCAAGTGGCGATCAAACAATTGTTGGAATAAATCCGCATTAGAGATTGACAATTTTAGTAAGGGTGGCAGATTTGGACTTTGGAAACGTCCTTGGTTTGGGAAATTTGGGCGAGGCGGAGGATAGTTTGGGCGGTTTTGTGGGGGTGCAGACGGGTAACGGGTGTACGATGGGCGGGCAAGGTTACATGGTTGGGGGGTAGGAATATTGCTGATTTGGTTTTGCGGGTAAGTGTTGGTTTGTGAGGATGATTGTAACGGGTAAAGCGGGGTTTGTGTCTGGTATGGGACATGTTGGTTAGGGTTATAGGGTGCTTGGTACTGAGGATTGAAGTTCTGTTGGCGTTGTACATAATTCGCCTCAACTTCCTTCTTCTTTGGTTGAAATCCCTTCCGGGATGTACTTCCTTTACCGTCATTCATGGGGAGCTTTCCAGCTCTTGCCAAAAAATCAATCCTTTCACCGGCGGCAATCAAGTCAGAGAAATCTTTGTAGGCGGCCCCAGCCATGGCCCCTATAAAAGGTGCTCCGAGGGTTCCTAGAAAGTATGAGCACATTTCAGATAAAGTCAACGGGGGCTGAACTTGTGCAGCCAAACTCCTCCACCTTTGGGCATATTGCTTGAAGGGATCCTCACTTCTTTTCTGCAGTGTAGTCAATTGTTCACGACTCGGGGCTGCATCCAGGTTAAATTTGTATTGGTCCATAAATAAGTTAGCCAATTCCGTCCATCGCAAGATCTTGGAATGGTCCAATTGAAGGTACCATTCTAAGGCGAGGCCCGTCAAACTTTGGTGGAAAAAGCTGATAAGGAATTTGTCATCCTTGGACCAGATTGCCATCTTGGTGGCGTAACTAATGAGGTGAAATCGTGGGTTCCCACTTCCATCATATTTGGAGAAGTCAGGAATCTTGAAGTCCTTGGGGATCACGACATCTGTGGCGGGACCGAGTTCTTCTATCTGGAGAGGGCCGTAGGTACTCGGGCCTTTTATCGCTTTTATCTATTCTTCCATTTTCTCCATCCATTCATCTCTCATCTTATCCTTACCAGCCTGGACTCCCGCTGACTGGCTGTGAGTAGATACATGTGGTTTCTCCCATGTTGGCGCGGTGTAGCCCGGGACTTCATGATAGGCATTTTCGAAAGGGGGATATCCTTCTCCAATGGGAAGTGTTATTGGTGCCGTGTGATGTGTCTGGTCGGGTCCAGACACTCCCTGAATGAGACCCGTGCTAATGTTTGAAAACATTGGTGCTGTTACCACAGAAGAAATCCGCTGCCTACCAGGTTCAATTGTATCTCTGTTTGCACTAAGCATGCTGAGAGATTCCCTCATATCTTGTAGTATGGCTTCTAATCTTGCTTGGGTTTCAGTCATCTCGCTTATTCTTCCACTCACATCATCTATCTCAGAGCTTAGGTTTCTTCCTTCCTCAGACGCATTAGCAGCCATCCTGGTCCGAGATCTGGTATAGTAAACTCGGGTTTGGTTGGTGTTACCTTTCCTAGGTCGCACAATGGTTCCAGAATCCTCAGAAGGACGTGATTCTGTAAAGCATTTTAAAAAACTTATTAGCCAATTCAAATTTTTGTGTGCGTGTATGCATGCATGTGCAGATTATCATCCTTCGTTCAATTGTGAGGGTACTCTTAGGAAGACTATCGTATTACACCTATAGCAAGAAAACCCATCCTGCAATCAAATCTAGTGGTATGGTTCCCTCTGGTTTGAATGCAGTTGGTGTCAAGTCCATGGGAGAATCCACTCCTCGATGAACCACACTCGCACTAGCAACGTCCTCATTTACACATAAAACACGTCGTTTTTAGGGTAAAAAATGTTGATGATGTATCTGAGGGAGAATGTACTCCTCGATAGATATCATCTAGAAATGCTCGAAAGACATGGATGAAAACTTCCATTCCACTATAAATATTTTGATACAAATCATGAGTCTTTGATCAAAATAAAAGAAGTACATTGATAGTTTCCATCTTTCTTCGAGGTCTACAAAGTTCTATGTTAAAAGTCTCATCTTCTTTTTCCTGAACCCTCTGGCAAGTTTTCCAAAATGATTGAATAATTCGGTCACCTTCGGTGGTAGTTGAAGGAAATGGTTTATACGAATGTGGACGGATGCCTCTTCAAACCGCCTCCACCCGGTTGGGAAGTGTGATATTGGAGCTTATCCATCACGTCCTCGTATTTTCTCTTCCATGCTTCCTTTTCATTCATTACATCCTTCACCACTAATTTCCATCCCTTTACCCATTCTGCGTGACGTTGAGCTTCAACCCTTTCAGAGTCTTTTATCTTGTTTCTGAGCCAATCTTCTCTTATGTTGGCTTCTGCTAGTAGCTGGTGATACTTGGCTGCTTCGTCCCATCTCGATTAGAGTACAGTTCTGTTTGGGCCAAGGATTCTTGCAGGGATTCAACTCTCTCTTCTAGTATATCTATTGTTTCAACGTGAACCCCTACATTTGTCTCGAGCTCTTTTTTCTTCTTTTGAAGTTTGACAAGCATCTTCTCTTGACATCCTATTTTTGCCAGCAACTCCTGAGTTTCTGCTTCTTTGTCTTTTCTTGCCCTTTTTGTGCGACTCGGGGCTTCGTGGGCATCAGCGCATTCGTCCTTCAAATGCTCAATCTGTAAACTCAGCTTCTGCACTTGTCTTCGGAGCGTGACAATAGTTACTTCGGCAACTTGGTCCATCTCATCAAAAACCCTCATCTGAGCTTTTAAAACTTCTATTTCTTTCAACATTTGATCTTTGGTAAGAGGATTATTTTCCTTATGGAGAGGGGATGCAGGTCTTGGAGGGAAACCTCTTCTTGCTTCTCTCCATGCTTCATATCTTTTTATGTGAGCTATGACTCGCCTTCCTAATTCCTCCGGTCCTTTCATATGAATATCATTCCACACTGACCTTACTGCTATCGTTTGACTCTTGATGCCTTCACCTTCTTGGTATAGGAAGAATATCCCATCGAGCAGCTCTTTGGGGGGGTTCATCCTGTGTCCACTTGGGTTGGCGCATTACCAAAGCTGGTGAGTATGATACACAACCTCTGGGACCCATCAATGGAACATTTGACAAACTTCCACAGCTGAATACAACTGAATCTCCATTATACCACGGACACGTCCAACTAAACGACCGCGGGTCGGCCTGATCAAACTCTTGTTTCCACTCATATAGCTTACGTGGATTTAGTTGCATGCGAGTGAATCCTTTCAGCGGGTCATCTGTTCTATCGATTTTATCACGAGCGTACAAGTGAGTCATAATCCAGACATACAATATTGACGCACAACATCACAGTTTCCCTTGTTGATTCTGATGACAAACCTGTAGGGAGAGGAAAGTTTCGGCTAAGATAGCGGGGACCAGGTTTACACCATATTCTTCGACCCTATAGAAAACATCCATGGCTGACTGATCAATCAGATCTGGTACAAAAGGAAAGAGCACCAACCCATATATCATGAGGGCTAGTGCTTTGTTGAAAGTAACCCATTGTTGTTGCTGGCCCAGCTTGTTGAGATACACTTACAAAAATCGCCTCTTCAACCCTTTGGTGGTTCCCTTTTCTGTTTTCTCTATCTGTTCCGGTTGAAGCTCCAGTAGACTTGCTATTTTCTGATCTGTTACATGTTGGCCATAATACATGTAGAAACGAGTCTTCTTTTGAATTGGCAGTCTTAGCATATAAGCATACTCTTCCATAGTTGGAGTGATGTCCAAGTTAGGCAATTCAAAACATCTCAAAGTTGAGTTCCAATATTGGGCCAATGCACTCAGAGCGGGAGCTCCCACTGGAATACGCAATAGGTCCAATATTCTGCCATACTTGCTGACAAAGTCTGAGCGTGCTTTTTCTGACATTTGCTGGCTGAGTTCACATAATCTCTTAACGTCATTGAGTGTCACATCGATCTTGATACTTTTCTTGGAATAGCTCGCGTTGCTAGTATTCTTCTCTGAACCAAACTTTTCCATTTTCTTGCTATAAGGTGAATACCAAAATCTTCCAACAAAGAGACGCAACAAAAAAAATGAGTATAGTGAAGTAAATATATCTTGCATGATTCATGTCGTATGGGACCCAATGGGGTTGAAAACCCTGATGGGTATGTATCACCTTCATTATGACATAGCGCCTATTAGATTTGCAATAATATTCGAGTATGTCATTCAAGTTTGAGGCAGCAATGTGGCGCCCTTAGTTTTGTGAATATTCACAATGAATATGCATGACAACTTATGCTTATGATGATAGAGAGAGGAAAGAAAAGTACGCCCCCTTTTGTCCTAATCCATGTAAAACATAAGGATGGACACACCCTAAGGCTAGGACTTTAAACAGGTTGGCCACTGGGTCTGCTCTATTAGTGAAAATTGGGACGGGTCTAGACCTCTAAAAGTCATGGTCCCAGATTGCCCTCATAAGGATATGATTCATGAATCTAACCACAAGTAGGGATAAACCCTCTCAATATGACTATTCCATGATCTCATGTACAATCTGAGTGGTGAATTGACAAGTATCAGGGAGGCACAAGACCTCTTCAATAACAACGTCAGAGCACCGCCTAATCCTTGGGTTTTTGAGCAAGCTCGGGTATAGAGCTAAGTGTGTGTGCAATATGTGATAGTGATGTGTGTGAAAGGGGGCATACAAACCTGTGACACTTAAAAGTAAAAATAAAAGGGAAGACAAGCAAAACCTGCAAAACAAAAACATAGGTATATATGACAATAGTTATAAGTCCTCTACCCTATTGTTAAAACATGGGAAAAAAGAAAAGAAAGGAGGAGGAAACAAAAACACTGTTAGTGAAACATATATAACAATAACGTGAGTTAAAATGTATGTACAACTAAATCTTCTCATTTAAATAAGAGGAAAAACCCAACCAAAAGGACAACCCAAACAGACATGAATACAACATTTTTAGTTTTGTCATTTAATTATTGTAAGGAGAAAAACAGCAAGATATAATCATAAAAGGTAAAACAAATAAGCTACACGTTACTAAAAATTTGCAAAACCAATTTTTATCGGCTTGACTCTCTTGGAAAGTCCCCAGTGGAGTCGCCATCTGTAGCGACCAAGAAAAAAAGACTGGTTTTTCCTCTTAGAGAGAAAACATGGAGTCGCCACCAACTTTATTTAATTTCAGGGAAGTTGGAAACCCTTTAGAAAAAAAAGCTTTAGGTTCGGGAGTCAATTATGTCTAGGGAAGGCATGGAGACTTAACCCCACGGCACCCTAGACATACACAAAATGGTTACCCAAAATTAGTTGTATAAATTATTAATAACTTTGAAGATATTTGTTTTACCCAAGAATCATCTTTCAAGAAAGAAACATCCTCAGTTGTGAAATTTTTGATTGAACCTATGTGAGGTTGAACATGGCACGTAAGTCCACAGAGCAACCTTAAAACTTGAAGGGTTGAACATGACACTTGTCATAGGGCAACCCAAAAAGATTGTTTTGATCAAGTGATCATCCTCTATTTTTTTGTAAAATAAACGATTTTACTTCTTGAAAATAGGACAGAAATGAAACGTAGAAATGAAACTTTTTGCTAACTTATTCAGTGAGCGGTGGCACAGAAAAATAAGAATGTCACGAGAAACTTATTGAAATAATATCAACAAAGAGAACAAGGGTTACCAAATGAGAGCAGAATAAGAGTGATTTTGTTTATTCTCAGTGATAAGATTTCAAGATCGAAGTCTTTACATTCAATCTTACTGGGCCCTTCAGCTCAAGCATAAATAGCGATTCTGATGAGCACAAGCCAGAGAGAGATGGAAATTAGACAACTTTTACAATCATTGTTTTTGCTTTTACATTATTGGGCTTAATTGCCAAACATTGTTAATTTTCGGATTTTTCACTCATCCTGACCTTGTTGCCTTGCGCAGAGCATAACTAGAGCAATAGACATCGGATTTTGGTGATCTTGCTGTCCCTTGAAAGATAAGGAAGATACCTACAATTTCAGGTTTCACAAGAATTGTCAAATTAGGCCAAATTCAAGGCTAAATTGTGTCCCGAGTTCTCTGGGGCGGATCAGTGCGCAGTCCATGATGTTCCTTCACTTAAATGGGCCTAACTTACTCATCTTAAGCCCAATTAAGGCATATGATACCTTGTTGGAAATCTTATTCAAAGGCCCATAATTTGGTGTAGGGTAAGTCAGGATTAAAATGCATAAATAGCAATTTACAGCCGCACAAGCCAGAGAGAGACGGAAATTAGACAACTTTTACAATCATTGTTTTTGCTTTTACATTATTGGGCTTAATTGCCAAACATTGTTAATTTTCGGATTTTTCACTCATCCTGATCTTGTTGCCTTGCGTAGAGCATAACTAGAGCTACAAATATCAGATTTTGGTGATCTTCCTATCCCTAGAAAGATAAGGAAGAGAGCTACAATTTCAGGTTTCACAAGAATTGTCAAATTAGGCCAAAATCAAGGCTAAATTGGGTCCCAAGTTCTCTGGCGCTGATCAGTGCGCAGTCCATGATGTTCCTTCACTTAAATGGGCCCCACTTACTCATCTTAAGCCCAATTAAGGCATATGATACCTTGTTGGAAAGCTTATTCGGAGGCCCTTAATTTGGTCTAGGGTTAGGTCAGGATTAATAAGCATTAATAGGAGTGTACTGCCGCACAATCCAGATAGAGACGGAAATTAGACAACTTTTACAATCATTGTTTTTTGCATTTACATTATTGGTCTTAATTACTAAACATTGTTAATTTTCGAAATTTTCACTCATCCTGACCTTGTTGCCTTGCGGAGAGCATAACTAGAGCTACAAATATCGGATTTTTGTGATCTTACTGTCCTTAGAAAGATAAGGAAGAGACCTACGATTCCAGGTTTCACAAGAATTGTCAAAGTAGGCCAAAATCAAGGCTAAATTGGGTCCCGATTTCTCTGGAGCGGATCAGTATGCAGTCCATGATGTTCCTTCACTTAAATAGGCCTAACTTACTCATCTTAAGCCCAATTAAGGCATATGATACCTTGTTGAAAGCTTATTCAGAGTCCCTTAATTTGGTCTAAGGTTAGGTCAGGATTAATAAGCATAAATAGCAGTTTACAGCCGCACAAGCCAGAGAGAGTCGGAAATTAGACAACTTTTACAATCATTGTTTTTGCTTTTAAATTATTGGGCTTAATTGCTAAACATTGTTAACTTTCGGATTTTACACTCATCCTGACCTTGTTGGCTTGCGCACAGCATAACTAGAGCTACAGATATCGGATTTTGGTGATCTTGCTGTTCCTAGAAAGATAAGGAAGATACCTATAATTTCAGGTTTCACAAGAATTGTGAAATTAGGCCAAAATCAAGGCTAAATTGGGTCTCGAGTTCTCTGTCGCGGATTAGGGCACAGTCCATGATGTTCCTTCACTTAAATGTGACTAACTTACTCATCTTAAGCTCAATTAAGGCATATGATACCATGTTGGAAAGCTTATTCAGAGGCCCTTAATTTGGTCTAGGGTTAGGTCAGGATTAATAATAATAAATAGCAGTTTACAGCCGCACAAGCCAGAGAGAGACGGAAATTAGACAACTTTTACAATCATTGTTTTTACTTTACATTATTGGGCTTAATTGGGATTAATTGATAACATTGTTAATTTCCGGATTTTTCACTCATCATGACCTGGTTTCCTTGCGCAGAGCATAACTAGAGCTACAGATATCGGATTTTGGTGATCTTGATGTCCCTAGAAAGATAAGGAAGAGACCTACAATTTCTGGTTTCACAAGAATTGTCAAATTAGGCCAAAATCAAGGCTAAATTGGGTCCCGACTTCTTTGGGGCGGATCAGTGCGCAGTCCATGATGTTCCTTCACTTAAATGGGCCTAACTTACTCATCTTAAGCCCAATTAAGGCATAAGATTCCTTGTTGGAAAGCTTATTCTGAGGCACTTAATTTGGTGTAGGGTTAGGTCGGGATTAATAAGCATAAATAGCAATTTACAGCCGCACAAGCCAGAGAGAGACGGATATTAGACAACTTTTACAATCATTGTTTTTGCTTTTACATTATTGGGCTTAATTACCAAACATTGTTAATTTTCGGATTTTTCACTCATCCTGACCTTGTTGCCTTGCGCAGAGCATAACTAGAGCTACAAATATTGGACTTTGGTGATCTTGCTGTCCCTAGAAAGATAAGGAAGAGACCTACAATTTCATGTTTTACAAGTATTGTCAAATTAGGCCAAAATCAAGGCTAAATTGGGTCCCGAGTTCTCTGAGCGGATCAGTGCGCAGTCCATGATGTTCCTTCACTTAAATAGGCCTAACTTACTCATCTTAAGCCAAATTAAGGCATATGATACCTTCTTGGAAAGCTTATTCAGAGGCCCTTAATTTGGTCTAGGATTAGGTCAGGATTAATAAGCATAAATAGCAGTTTACAGCCGCACAAGCCAGAGAGAGATGAAAATTAGACAACTTTTACAATCATTGTTTTTTGCTTTTACATTATTGGGTTTAATTGCTAAACAATGTTAATTTTCGGATTTTTCACTAATCCTGACCTTGTTGCCTTCCACAGAACATAACTAGAGCTACAGATATCGGATTTGGGTAATCTTGTTGTCCCTAGAAAGATAAGGAAGAGACCTACAATTTCAGTTTTCAAAGAATTGTCAAATTAGGCCAAAATTTGGGCTAAATTGGGTCCCGAGTTCCCTGGCACGGATCATTGCGCAGTCCATGATGTTCCTTCACTTAAATAGTCCTAACTAACTCATCTTAAGCCCAATTAAGGCATATGATACCTTGTTGGAAAGCTTAATCGGAGGCCCTTAATTTGGACTAGGGTTAGGTCAGGATTAATAAGCATAAATAGCAGTTTACTGCCGTACAAGCCAGAGAGAGATGGAAATTAGACAACTTTTACAATCATTATTTTCGCTTTTACATTATTGGGCTTAATTGGGCTTAATTGCCAAACATTGTTAATTTTCGGATTTTTCACTCATCCTGACCTTGTTACCTTGCGCAGAGGATAACTAGAACTACAGATATCGGATTTTGGTGATTTTGATGTCCCTAAAAAGATAATGAAGAGACCTACAATTTCAGGTTTCACTAGAATTGTCAAATTAGGCATAAATCAAGGCTAAATTGGGTCCCGAGTTCTCTGGCGCGGATCAGTGTGCAGTCCATGATGTTTCTTCACTTAAATGGGCCTAACTTACTCATCTTAAGCCCGATTAAGGCGTAAGATACATTGTTGGAAAGCTTATTCAGAGGCCCTTTATTAGGTCTAGGGTTAGGTAAGGATTAAGAAGCATAAATAGCAGTTTACAGCCACACAATTCAGAGAGAGACGAAAATTAGACAACTTTTACAATCATTGTTTTTTCTTTTACATTATTCGGCTTAATTGGTAAACATTGTTAATTTTCGGATTTTTCACTCATCCTGACCTTTGTGCCTTGCGCAGAGCATAACTAGAGCTACAGAAATCGGATTTTGGTGATCTTGCTGTCCCTAGAAAGATAAGGAAGAGACCCACAATTTCAGGTTTCAAGGGAATAGTCAAATTAGCCCAAAATCAAGGCTAAATTGGTTCCCGAGTTTTCTGGCGGGGATCAGTGCGCAGTCCATGATGTTCCTTCACTAAAATGGGCCTAACTTACTCATCTTAAGCCCAATTAAGGCATATGATACCTTGTTGGAAAACTTATTCAGAAGCCCTTAATTTGGAGTAGGGTTAGGTCATAATTAATGACATTAAATAGCAGTTTACAGCAGCACAATCCAGAGGGAGACGGAAATTAGACAACTTTTACACACATTGTTTTTGCTTTTACATTATTGGGCTTAATTGCTAAACATTGTTAATTTTCGGATTTTTCACTCATCCTGACCTTGTTGCCTTATGCAGAGCATAACTAGACCTACAGATATCGGATTTTGGGGATCTTGCTGTCCCTAGAAAGATAAGGAAGAGTCCTACAATTTCAGGTTTCAAGAGAATTGTCAAATTAGCCCAAAATCAGGCCTAAATTGGTTCCCGAGTTCTCTAGCGTGGATCAGTGTGCAGTCCATGATGTTCCTTCACTTAAATGGGCCAAACTTACTCATCTTAAGCCCAATTAAGGCATATGATACCTTGTTGGAAAGCTTATTCAGAAGCCCTTAATTTGGTCTTGGGTTAGGTCAGGATTAATAAGCATAAATAGAAGTTTACATCCATACAATCCAATGAGATACAGAAATTAGACAACTTTTACAATCATTGTTTTTGCTTTTACATTATTGGGCTTAATTGCTAAACAATGTTAATTTTCGGAATTTTCACTCATCCCGACCTTGTTGCCTTGCGCAGAGCATAACTAGAACTGCAGATATCGGATTTTTATGATGTTGCTGTCCCTAGAAAGTTAAGCAATATACCTACAATTTCAGGTTTCACTAGAATTGTCAAATTAGGCCAAAATCAAGGCTAAATTGGGTCCCAAGTTCTTTGGCGCGGATCAGTGTGCAGTCCATGATGTTTCTTCACTTAAATGGGCCTAACTTACTCATCTTAAGCCCGAATAAGGCATAAGATACATTGTTGGAAAGCTTATTCAGAGGCCCTTTATTAGGTCTAAGGTTAGGTAAGGATTAAGAAGCATAAATAGCAGTTTACAGCCACACAAGTCACAGAGAGACGAAAATTAGACAACTTTTACAATCATTGTTTTTGCTTTTACATTATTCGGCTTAATTGCTAAACATTGTTAATTTTCGGATTTTTCACTCATCCTGACCTTTGTGTCTTGCGCAGAGCATAACTAGAGCTACAGAAATCGGATTTTGGTGATCTTGCTGTCCCTAGAAAGATAAGGAAGAGACCTTCAATTTCAGGTTTCAAGGGAATTGTCAAATTAGCCCAAAATCAAGGCTAAATTGGTTCCCGAGTTTTCTGGCGAGGATCAGTGCGCAGTCCATGATGTTCCTTCACTAAAATGGGCCTAACTTACTCATCTTAAGCCCAATTAAGGCATATGATACCTTGTTGGAAAACTTATTCAGAAGCCCTTAATTTGGAGTAGGGTTAGGTCATAATTAATGACATTAAAATGGAAGTTTACAGCAGCACAATCCAGAGGGAGACGGAAATTAGACAACTTTTAAACACATTGTTTTTGCTCTTACATTATTGGGCTTAATTGCTAAACATTGTTAATTTTCGGATTTTTCACTCATCCTGACCTTGTTGCCTTGCGCAGAGCATAACTAGACCTACAGATATCGGATTTTGGTGATCTTGCTGTCCCTAGAAAGATAAGGAAGAGTCCTACAATTTCAGGTTTCAAGAGAATTGTCAAATTAGCCCAAAATCAGGCCTAAATTGGTTCCCGAGTTCTCTAGCGTGGATCAGTGTGCAGTCCATGATGTTCCTTCAATTAAGCCCAATTAAGGTATATGATACCTTGTTGGAAAGCTTATTCAGAAGCCCTTAATTTGGTCTTGGGTTAGGTCATGATTAATAAGCATAAATAGAAGTTTACAGCCATACAATCCAATGAGATACGGAAATTAGACAACTTTTACAATCATTGTTTTTGCTTTTACATTATTGGGCTTAATTGCTAAACAATGTTAATTTTCGGAATTTTCACTCATCCCGACCTTGTTGCCTTGCGCAGAGCATAACTAGAGCTGCAGATATCGGATTTTTATGATCTTGTTGTCCCTAGAAAGATAAGCAATATTGAGACACCCCGCTGTGCCCCATTGTATTATTACATTAAAACCTTAATATTTATTTACTTAATCGCTCGCTTATCATTGAAAATACGTAAAAATTAAAACTTAATTAATAATTATATAACTTATGCAGATATAAAACATACCAAAACTATATTACATAAATACACACCTGTTTATTTATTACATTACCAAAACACTGTTGAGGGTATCCTCTCAGTAGGATCCCTCACAGGCATAAACTTCACTACAGACATACTTAGCGGAATTATGAATACTCCTTAGACACACTGGCCATACTGTCTATACTCTAATCGCCTTGAATCACAGCTCGACCTCCAGCATCTGGTTCGTAAGGAGTTCCATCTAACTCCTCAGCAATTGGTTCCTCCATCAGGTCTTCTCGTACGATCACATCAGAAATAAAATACAACACACAGGAAGATATAGGGAATAAGAAACAGTTCTATCATCAAAAAGCGGAAAAGAGTAATAGTAAATTATACAGTAATTGTCACAGACACACATCACTCAAAATCAACAATCATCCTCAATTCACTATATCATCCTCTACCCTCAGCTCATGTAGTCTAAACACTTATACTATCATAACTATCTCTATTCCTTTCACATTCATTAGTAGTCCATAACTATTTAGGGTCAAAACTCAGTGCGCCCCTATTCCTGTATCTCTCACAGGAAATAGTGCATAAGCACAGTATGCGTCACTATTTCCCCCATTGGAAATAGCACATAAGCACATAATAACTGATAACTCGGTGCGCCCCTATTCCCTAATCTCTCATAGGAAATAGTGCATAAGCACGATATGCGTCACTATTTCCCTCTGTGCGCCCCTATTCCCTAATCTCTCATAGGAAATAGTGCATAAGCACGATATGCGTCACTATTTCCCCCATTGGAAATAGCACATAAGCACATAATAAATAATAACTCGGTGCGCCCCTATTCCCTAATCTCTCATAGGAAATAGTGCATAAGCACGATATGCGTCACTATTTCCCCATTTGAAATAGCACATAAGCATATAATAAATAATAACTCGGTGCGCCCCTATTCCCTAATCTCTCATAGGAAATAGTGCATAAGCACAATATGATTCTCACTGACTTTTATGAATAGCAACCTAGTACCTCAAACTCTTCCTCACAACCTCCACTTGCATT
>JAUPTC010000010.1:2734328-2764278 GCA_030762895.1 Sophora flavescens | reverse complement strand
CTCTCGTGCAATATTGAATCAGTGATCCCAATTCAAGTTCTAAACGCGAATTGCCTATCAAGCCTCATCACGTTAACTAGTCAATCATGCATGCTTATGATCAACGCAATAAATTCAGAATTGGAAAACATGAATTGAGGAAAATGATGGAAACATACATCACATTGAACGCTACACCGTCATGGGTGGTTTCATTGATCCCTTAGACAAGGGAATTAGTTCCTCATGCTTGTAACAACGCACAAACAATTGGAGTTCATCATAATTGTCAAATAGGAAAAGAATTAGGGAGACGCAGCTCCAGAGAATAAGGATTTGTCAAAAAACCGATCTAAAACAAGTGGTGAACAAAAAGGGTTCCAATCTGACCTAAAACAGCCAATAAATAGGGATTCTGGGTCTCGCCCGCTCGCGGGGCGAGCAAGCTCTCGCGAGACGAAATTCAGTTTTGGCTCCATCTTGATTTGAATACTCGCGAGGCGAGATGGTGATTCGCGAGGCGAGACAGAAAGGGTGACATCTCTGGCACAGTCAGGCCTTCAGGCTCGCGATGCGAGATGGTAATTCGCGAGGTGAGACAGAAAGGATGACTTCTCTGGCACAGTCAGGCCTTCAAGCTCGCGAGGCGAGATCCTGTTTCGCGAGGCGAAACTTCCAAAATTGCTTTTCCATTGTTTTCTTCATTTTCCTTGACTCTAAGAGCTTCACTTTTAACCTGAAACAATAAAAGGAAACGAAAAGCGTAATTCTACTCAAAATAAACTAAAAACTACAAAAAATGCATTAAACGAATCAAATCCTAACTTAGGAACAAAACAAGGCCAATTTGGGAGATTAGCGAGGTTGACTCGCCCAATTAGGCACAAAATCTACCCCTTTTCTAGCTGGAAACTAGATGAGCCAGAGGCTTATCACTTATTCAAAGGCCCTTAATTTGGTCCAGGGTTAGGTCAGGATTAATAAGCAAAAATAGCAGTTTACAGCCGCACAAGTCAGAGAGAGACGGAAATTAGAAAACATTTACAATCATTGTTTTTGGTTTTACATTATTGGGCTTAATTGCTAAACATTGTTAATTTTCAGATTTTTCACTCATCCTGACCATGTTGCCTTGCACAGAACAAAACTAGAGCTACAGATATCGGATTTTGGTGATGTTGCTGTCCCTAGAAAGATAAGGAAGAGACTTACAATTTCAGGTTCACAAGAATTGTCAAATTATTCCAAAATCAAGGCTAAATTGGGTCCCGAGTTCTCTCGCACGGATCAGTGCGTAGTCCATGATATTCCTTCACTTAAATGGGCCTAACTTACTAATCTTAAGCCCAATTAAGGCATATGATACCTTGTTGGAAAGCTTATTCAGAGGCCTTTAATTTGATCTTGGGTTAGGTCGGGATTAAAAAGCATAAATAGCAGTTTACAGATGCACAAGCCAAAGGGAGACGGAAATTAGACAACTTTTACAATCATTGTTTTAGCTTTTACAATATTGGGCTTAATTGGGCTTAATTGCTAAACATTGTTAATTTTCGGATTTTTCAGTCATCTTGACCTTGTTGCCTTACGCAGAGCATAACTAGAGCTACAGATATCGGATTTTGGTGATCTTGCTGTCCCTAGAAAGATAAGGAAGAGACCAACAATTTCAGGTGACACAAGAATTGTCAATTTAGGCCAAAATCAAGGCTAAATTGGGTCCCGGGTACTCTGGCGCGGATCAGTGCGTAGTCCATGATGTTCCTTCACTTAAGGAAAAAATCAAGGCTAAATAAGGATCAAAATGGGCCTAACTTACTAATCTTAAGCCCAATTAAGGCATATGATACCTTGTTGGAAAGCTTATTCATAGGCCCTTAATTTGTTCTAGGGTTAGGTCAGGATTAATAAGAAAATGGACTTTTTAGGTCATATAAGACCTAATTGGGCCAATTTGTACTTCTTTGGTCCTAATGGAGCCCAAATGCACTTGTTTTCGGATTTTTCACTCTTCCTGACCTTGTTGCCTTGCGCAGAGCATAACTAGAGCTACAGATTTCGGATTTTGGTGATTATGTTGTCCCTAGAAAGATAAGGAAGAGACCTACAATGTCAGGTTTCACAAGAATTGTTAAATTATTCCAAAATCAAGGCTAAAATGGGTCCCGAGTTCTCTGGCGCGGATCAGTACGCAGTCCATGATATTCCTTCACTTAAATGGGCCTAACTTACTAATCTTAAGCCCAATTAAGGCATATGATACCTTGTTGGAAAGCTTATTCAGAGGCCCTTAATTAGGTCTAGGGTTTGGTCAGGATTAAAAAGCATAAATAGCTGCTTACAGCCGCACAAGCTAGAGAGAGAAGGAAATTAGACAACTTTTACAATCATTGTTTTTGGTTTTACATTATTGGGCTTAATTGGGCTTAATAGCTAAACATTGTTAATTTTCGGATTTTTCACTCATCCCGACCTTGTTGCCATACGCAGAGTATAACTAGAGCTACAAATATCGGATTTTGGTGATCTTGCTGTCCCTAGAAAGATAAGGAAGAGACCCACGATTTCATATTTCCGAAGAATTATCAAATTAGGCCAAAATCAAGGCTAAATTGGATCCGGAGTTCTCTAGCACGGATCAGTGAGCAGTCCACGATGTTCCTTCACTTAAATGGGGCTAACTTACTAATCTTAAGCCCAATTAAGCCATATGATACCTTGTTGGAAAGCTTACTCAGAGGCCCTTAATTTAGTCCAGGGTTAGGTCGGGATTAATAAACAAAAATAGCAGTTTACAGCCGCACAAGCCAGAGAGAGACGGAAATTAGACAACTTTTACAATCATTGTTTTTGGTTTTACATTATTGGGCATAATTGCTAAACATTGTTAATTTTTGGATTTTTCACTCTTCCTAACCTTGTTGCCTTGCACAGAGCATAACTGGAGCTACAGATTTCGGATTTTGGTCATCTTGATGTCCCTAGAAAGATAAGGAAGAGACCCACAATTTCATATTTCCAAAGAATTATCAAATTTGGCCAAAATCAAGGCTAAATTGGATCCCGAGTTCCCTAGCACGGATCAGTGTGCAGTCCATGATGTTCCTTCACTTAAATGGGGCTAACTTACTAATCTTAAGCCCAATTAAGGCATATGATACCTTGTTGGAAAGCTTATTCAGAGGCCCTTAATTTGGTCTAGGGTTAGGGCAGGATTAATAACCAAGAGTAGTAGTTTACAGCCGCACATGCTAGAGAGAGAAGGAAATTAGACAACTTTTACAATCATTGTTTTTGCTTTTACATTATTGGGCTTAATTGGGCATTGTTGCTAAACATTGTTAATTTTCGGATTTTTCACTCTTCCTGACCTTGTTGCCTTGTGCAGAGCATAACTGGAGCTACAGATATCGGATTTTGATAATCTTGCTGTCCCTGGAAAGATAAGGAAGGGACCTACAATTTTAGGTTCACAAGAATTGTCAAATTATTCCCAAATAAAGGCTAAATTGGGTCTCGAGTACTCTGGCACGGATCAGTGCGCAGTCCATGATGTTCCTTCCCTTAAATGGGCCTAACTTACTCATCTTATGCCCAATTAAGGCATATGATACCCTGTTGGAAAGCTTATTCGGAGGCCATTAATTTGGTCTAGGGTTAGGTCAGAATTAATAAGCAAAAATAGCATTTTACAGCCGCACAAGCCTGAGAGAGACGGAAATTAGACAACTTTTACAATCATTGTTTTTGCTTTTACATTATTGGGCATAATTGCTAAACATTGTTAATTTTCGGATTTTTCACTCTTCCTGACCTTGTTGCCTTGTGCAGAGCATAACTGGAGCTACAGATATCGGATTTTGATGATCTTGTTGTCCCTAGAAAGATAAGGAGGGGATCTACAATTTCAGGTTCACAAGAATTGTCAAATTATTTCAAAATCAAGGCTAAGTTGGGTCCCGAGTTCTCTGGCGCGGATCAGTGCGCAGTCCATGATATTCCTTCACTTAAATGGGCCTAACTTACTAATCTTAAGCCCAATTAAGGCATATGATACCTTGTTGGAAAGCTTATTCATAGGCCCTTAATTTGGTCTAGGGTTAGGTCGGGATTAAAAAGCATAAGTAGCAGTTTACAGCCGCACAAGCTAGAGAGAGAAGGAAATTAGACAACTTTTACAATCATTGTTTTTGGTTTTACATTATTGTGCTTAATTGCTAAACATCGTTAATTTTCGGATTTTTCACTCTTCCTGACCTTGTTGCCTTGTTCAGAGCATAACTAGAGCTACAGATATAGGATTTTAATGATCTTGCTGTCCCTAGAAAGATAAGAAAGAGACCTACAATTTCAGGTGACACAAGAATTGTCAATTTAGGCAAAAATCAAGGCTAAATTGGGTCCCGGGTACTGTGGCACGGATCAGTGCGTAGTCCATGATGTTCCTTCACTTAAGGAAAAAATCAAGGCTAAATAAGGATTAAAATGCGCCTAACTTCCTAATCTTAAGCCCAATTAAGGCATATGATACCTTGTTGGAAAGCTTATTCAGAGGCCCTTAATTTGGTCTACGGTTAGGTCAGGATTAATAACCAAGAGTAGCAGTTTACAGCCGCACATGCTAGAGAGAGAAGGAAATTAGACAAATTTTACAATCATTTTTTTATTTTTACATTATTGGGCATAATTGCTAAACATTGTTAATTTTCAGATTTTTCACTCTTCCTGACCTTGTTGCCTTGTGCAGAGCATAACTTGAGCTACAGATATCGGATTTTGATGATCTTGCTGTCCCTAGAAAGATAAGGAAGGGACCTACAATTTCAGATTCACAAGAATTGTCAAATTATTTCAAAATCAAGGCTAAGTTGGGTCCCGAGTTCAATGGCGCGGATCAGTGCGCAGTCCATGATATTCCTTCACTTAAATGGGCCTAACTTACTAATCTTAAGCCCAATTAAGGCATATGATACCTTGTTGGAAAGCTTATTCATAGGCCCTTAATTTGGTCTAGGGTTAGGTCGGGATTAAAAAGCATAAGTAGCAGTTTACAGCCGCACAAGCTAGAGAGAGAAGGAAATTAGACAACTTTTACAATCATTGTTTTTGGTTTTACATTATTGGGCTTAATTGGGCATAATTGCTAAACATTGTTAATTTTTGGATTTTTCACTCTTCCTGACCTTGTTGCCTTGTTCACAGCATAACTAGAGCTACAGATATAGGATTTTGATGATCTTGCTGTCCCTAGAAAGATAAGGAAGAGACCTACAATTTCAGGTGACACAAGAATTGTCAATTTAGGCCAAAATCAAGGCTAAATTGGGTCCCGGGTACTCTGGCGCGAATCAGTGCGTAGTCCATGATGTTCCTTCACTTAAGGAAAAAATCAAGGCTAAATAAGGATCAAAATGCACCTAACTTACTAATCTTAAGCCCAATTAAGGCATATGATACCTTGTTGGAAAGCTTATTCAGAGGCCCTTAATTTGTTCTAGGGTTAGGTCAGGATTAATAAGAAAATGGACTTTTTAGGTCATATAAGACCTAACTGGGCCAATTTGTACTTCTTTGGTCCTAATGGAGCCCAAATGCACTTGTTTTCGGATTTTTCACTCTTCCTGACCTTGTTGCCTTGCGCAGAGCATAACTAGAGCTACAGATTTCGGATTTTGGTGATTATGCTGTCCCTAGAAAGATAAGGAAGAGACCTACAATGTCAGGTTTCACAAGAATTGTCAAATTATTCCAAAATCAAGGCTAAATTGGGTCCCGAGTTCTCTGGCACGGATCAGTGCGCAGTCCATGATATTCCTTCACTTAAATGGGCCTAACTTAATAATCTTAAGCCCAATTAAGGCATATGATACCTTGTTGGAAAGCTTATTCAGAGGCCCTTAATTAGGTCTAGGGTTAGGTCAGGATTAAAAAGCATAAATTGCAGTTTACAGCCGCACAAGCTAGAGAGAGAAGGAAATTAGACAACTTTTACAATCATTGTTTTTGGTTTTACATTATTGGGCTTAATTGGGCTTAATTGCTAAACATTGTTAATTTTCGGATTTTTCACTCATCCCGACCTTGTTGCCATGCGCAGAGTATAACTAGAGCTACAAATATCGGATTTTGGGGATCTTGCTGTCCCTAGAAAGATAAGGAAGAGACCCACGATTTCATATTTCCGAAGAATTATCAAATTAGGCCAAAATCAAGGCTAAATTGGATCCGGAGTTCTCTAGCACGGATCAGTGCGCAGTCCATGATGTTCCTTCACTTAAATGGGGCTAACTTACTAATCTTAAGCCCAATTATGCCATATGATACCTTGTTGGAAAGCTTACTCAGAGGCCCTTAATTTGGTCTAGGGTTAGGTCGGGATTAATAAACAAAAATAGCAGTTTACAGCCGCACAAGCCAGAGAGAGACGGAAATTAGACAACTTTTACAATCATTGCTTTTGGTTTTACATTATTGGGCATAATTGCTAAACATTGTTAATTTTCCGATTTTTCACTCTTCCTAACCTTGTTGCCTTGCATAGAGCATAACTAGAGCTACAGATTTCGGATTTTGATGATCTTGCTGTCCCTAGAAAGATAAGGAAGAGACCCACAATTTCATATTTCCAAAGAATTATCAAATTAGGACAAAATCAAGGCTAAATTGGATCCCGAGTTCCCTAGCACGGATCAGTGCGCAGTCCATGAAGTTCCTTCACTTAAATGGGGCTAACTTACTAATCTTAAGCCCAATTAAGGCATATGATACCTTGTTGGAAAGCTTATTCAGAGGCCCTTTATTTGGTCTAGGGTTAGGTCAGGATTAATAACCAAGAGTAGCAGTTTACAGCAGCACATGCTAGAGAGATAAGGAAATTAGACAACTTTTACAATCATTGTTTTCGCTTTTACATTATTGGGCTTAATTGGGCATAGTTGCTAAACATTGTTAATTTTCGGATTTTTCACTCTTCCTGACCTTGTTGCCTTGTGCAGAGCATAACTAGAGCTACAGATATCGGATTTTGATAATCTTGTTGTCCCTAGAAAGATAAGGAAGGGACCTACAATTTCAGGTTCACAAGAATTGTCAAATTATTCCCAAATAAAGGCTAAATTGGGTCCCGAGTACTCTGGCGCGGATTAGTGTGCAGTCCATGATGTTCCTTCCCTTAAATGGGCCTAACTTACTCATCTTATGCCCAATTAAGGCATATGATACCTTGTTGGAAAGCTTATTCAGAGGCCATTAATTTGGTCTAGGGTTAGGTCAGAATTAATAAGCAAAAATAGCATTTTACAGCCGCACAAGCCTAAGAGAGACGGAAATTAGACAACTTTTACAATCATTGTTTTTGCTTTTCCATTATTGGGCTTAATTGCTAAACATTGTTAATTTTCGGATTTTTCACTCTTCCTGACCTTGTTGCCTTGTTCAGAGCAAAACTAGAGCTACAGATATATGATTTTAATGATCTTGCTGTCCCTAGAAAGATAAGGAAGAGACCTACAATTTCAGGTGACACAAGAATTGTCAATTTAGGCAAAAATCAAGGCTAAATTGGGTCCCGGTATCTTGGGTGCGGATCAGTGCGTAGTCCATGATGTTCCTTCACTTAAGGAAAAAATCAAGGCTAAATAAGGATTAAAATGCGCCTAACTTCCTAATCTTAAGCCCAATTAAGGCATATGATACCTTGTTGGAAAGCTTATTCAGAGGCCCTTAATTTGGTCTACGGTTAGGTCAGGATTAATAACCAAGAGTAGCAGTTTACAGCCGCACATGCTAGAGAGAGAAGGAAATTAGACAACTTTTACAATCATTGTTTTTGCTTTTACATTATTGGGCATAATTGCTAAACATTGTTAATTTTCGGATTTTTCACTCTTCCTGACCTTGTTGCCTTGTGCAGAGCATAACTAGAGCTACAGATATCGGATTTTGATGATCTTGCTGTCCCTAGAAAGATAAGGAAGGGACCTACAATTTCAGGTTCACAAGAATTGTCAAATTATTTCAAAATCAAGGCTAAGTTGGGTCCCGAGTTCTCTGGCGCGGATCAGTGCGCAGTCCATGATATTCCTTCACTTAAATGGGCCTAACTTACTAATCTTAAGCCCAATTAAGGCATATGATACCTTGTTGGAAAGCTTATTCATAGGCCCTTAATTTGGTCTAGGGTTAGGTCGGGATTAAAAAGCATAAATAGCAGTTTACAGCCGCACAAGCTAGAGAGAGAAGGAAATTAGACAACTTTTTCAATCATTGTTTTTGGTTTTACATTATTGGGCTTAATTGGGCATAATTGCTAAACATTGTTAATTTTTGGATTTTTCACTCTTCCTGACCTTGTTGCCTTGTTCACAGCATAACTAGAGCTATAGATATAGGATTTTGATGATCTTGCTGTCCCTAGAAAGATTAGGAAGAGACCTACAATTTCAGGTGACACAAGAATTGTCAATTTAGGCCAAAATCAAGGCTAAATTGGGTCCCGGGTACTCTGGCGCGGATCAGTGCGTAGTCCATGATGTTCCTTCACTTAAGGAAAAAATCAAGGCTAAATAAGGATCAAAATGCGCCTAACTTACTAATCTTAAGCCCAATTAAGGCATATGATACCTTGTTGGAAAGCTTATTCAGAGGCCCTTAATTTGTTCTAGGGTTAGGACAGGATTAATAAGAAAATGGACTTTTTAAGTCATATAAGACCTAACTGGGCCAATTTGTACTTCTTTGGTCCTAATGGAGCCCAAATGCACTTGTTTTCGGATTTTTCACTCTTCCTGACCTTGTTGCCTTGCGCAGAGCATAACTAGAGCTACAGATTTCGGATTTTGGTGATTATGCTGTCCCTAGAAAGATAAGGAAGAGACCTACAATGTCAGGTTTCACAAGAATTGTCAAATTATTCCAAAATCAAGGCTAAATTGGGTCCCGAGTTCTCTGGCACGGATCAGTGCGCAGTCCATGATATTCCTTCACTTAAATGGGCCTAACTTAATAATCTTAAGCCCAATTAAGGCATATGATACCTTGTTGGAAAGCTTATTCAGAGGCCCTTAATTAGGTCTAGGGTTAGGTCAGGATTAAAAAGCATAAATTGCAGTTTACAGCCGCACAAGCCAGAGACAGACGAAAATTAGACAACTTTTACAATCATTGGTTTTGGTTTTACATTATTGGGCTTAATTGGGCTTAATTGCTAAACATTGTTAATTTTCGGATTTTTCACTCTTCCTGACCTTGTTGCCTTGTTCAGAGCATAACTAGAGCTACAGATATAGGATTTTGATGATCTTGCTGTCCCTAGAAAGATAAGGAAGAGACCCACGATTTCATATTTCCGAAGAATTATCAAATTAGGCCAAAATCAAGGCTAAATTGGATCCGGAGTTCTCTAGCACGGATCAGTGCGCAGTCCATGATGTTCCTTCACTTAAATGGGGCTAACTTACTAATCTTAAGCCCAATTAAGGCATATGATACCTTGTTGGAAAGCTTACTCAGAGGCCCTTAATTTGGTCTAGGGTTAGGTCGGGATTAATAAACAAAAATAGCAGTTTACAGCCGCACAAGCCAGAGAGAGACGGAAATTAGACAACTTTTACAATCATTGCTTTTGGTTTTACATTATTGGGCACAATTGCTAAACATTGTTAATTTTCGGATTTTTCACTCTTCCTAACCTTGTTGCCTTGCACAGAGCATAACTAGAGCTACAGATTTCGGATTTTGATGATCTTGTTGTCCCTAGAAAGATAAGGAAGAGACCCACAATTTCATATTTCCAAAGAATTATCAAATTAGGACAAAATCAAGGCTAAATTGGATCCCGAGTTCCCTAGCACGGATCGGTCATGCGATCCATGATGTTCCTTCACTTAAATGGGGCTAACTTACTAATCTAAAACCCAATTAAGGCATATGATACCTTGTTGGAAAGCTTATTCAGAGGCCCTTTATTTGGTCTAGGGTTAGGTCAGGATTAATAACCAAGAGTAGCAGTTTACAGCAGCACATGCTAGAGAGATAAGGAAATTAGACAACTTTTACAATCATTGTTTTTGCTTTTACATTATTGGGCTTAATTGGGCATAGTTGCTAAACATTGTTAATTTTCGGATTTTTCACTCTTCCTGACCTTGTTGCCTTGTGCAGAGCATAACTAGAGCTACAGATATCGGATTTTGATAATCTTGTTGTCCCTAGAAAGATAAGGAAGGGACCTACAATTTCAGGTTCACAAGAATTGTCAAATTATTCCCAAATAAAGGCTAAATTGGGTACCGAGTACTCTGGCGCGGATCAGTGTGCAGTCCATGATGTTCCTTCCCTTAAATGGGCCTAACTTACTCATCTTCTGCCCAATTAAGGCATATGATACCTTGTTGGAAAGCTTATTCAGAGGCCATTAATTTGGTCTAGGGTTAGGTCAGAATTAATAAGCAAAAATAGCATTTTACAGCCGCACAAGCCTAAGAGAGACGGAAATTAGACAACTTTTACAATCATTGTTTTTTCTTTTACATTATTGGGCATAATTGCTAAACATTGTTAATTTTCGGATGTTTCACTCTTCCTGACCTTGTTGCCTTGTGCAGAGCATAACTGGAGCTACAGATATCGGATTTTGATGATCTTGCCGTCCCTAGAAATATAAGGAGGGGACCTACAATTTCAGGTTCACAAGAAGTGTCAAATTATTTCAAAATCAAGGATAAGTTGGGTCCCGAGTTCTCTGGCGCGGATCAGTGCGCAGTCCATGATATTCCTTCACTTAAATGGGCCTAACTTACTAATCTTAAGCCCAATTAAGGCTTATGATACCTTGTTGGAAAGCTTATTCAAAGGCCCTTAATTTGGTCTAGGTTTAGGTCGGGATTAAAAAGCATAAATAGCAGTTTACAGCCGCACAAGCTAGAGAGAGAAGGAAATTAGACAACTTTTACAATCATTGTTTTTGGTTTTACATTATTGGGCTTAATTGGGCATAATTACTAAACATTGTTATGTTTCGGATTTTTCACTCTTCCTGACCTTGTTGCCTTGCGCAGAGCATAACTAGAGCTACAGATATCGGATTTTGATGATCTTGCTGTCCCTAGAAAGATAAGGATGGGACCTACAACTTCAGGTTCACAAGAATTGTCAAATAATTCCAAAATCAAGGTTAAATTGGGTCCCGAGTTCTCTGGCGCGGATCAGTGCGCATTCCATGATATTCCTTCACTTAAATGGGCCTAATTTACTAATCTTAATCCCAATTAAGGCATATGATACCTTGTATGTAAAAGCTTATTCAGAGGCCCTTAATTTGGTCTAGGGTTAGGTCGGGATTAAAAAGCATAAATAGCAGTTTACAGCCGCACAAGCTAGAGAGAGAAGGAAATTAGACAACTTTTACAATCATTGTTTTTGGTTTTACATTATTGGGCTTAATTGGGCTTAATTGCTAAACATTGTTAATTTTCGGATTTTTCACTCATCCTGACCTTGTTGCCTTGCGGAGAGCATAACTAGAGCTACAGATTTCGGATTTTGGTGATCTTGCTATACCTAGAAAGATAAGGAAGACAACTTTTACAATCATTGTTTTTGGTTTTACATTATCGGGCTTAATTGGGCTTAATTGCTAAACATAGTTAATTTTTGGATTTTTCACTCATCCCAGTCTTGTTGCCATGCACAGAGTATAACTAGAGCTACAGATATCGGATTTTGGTGATCTTGCTGTCCCTAGAAAGATAAGGAAGAGACCTACAATTTCAGGTGACACAAGAATTGTCAATTTAGGCCAAAATCAAGGCTAAATTGGGTCCCGAGTACTCTGGCACGGATCAGTGCGCAGTCCATGATGTTCCTTGACTTAAGGTAAAAATCAAGGCTAAATAAGGATCAACAATGGTCCTTAAGATTAACAATGGTCCTATTGAAGCCCAAATGGACTTGTTTGATCCTAATAGAGCCAAAATACACTTTTTAGGTCATATAGGACCTAACTGGGCCAATTTGAACTTCTTTGGTCCTATTGGAGCCCAAATGGACTTGTTTGATCCTAATAGAACCCAAATGGACTTTTTAGGTCATATACGACCTAACTGGGCCAATTTGTACTTCTTTGGTCCTATTGGAGCCCAAATGGACTTGTTTGATCCAAATAGAGCCCAAATGGACTTGTTAGGTCATATAGGACCTAACTGGGCCAACTTGTACTTCTTTGGTCCTATTGGAGCCCAAATGGACTTGTTTGATCCTAATAGAGCCCAAATGGACTTTTTAGGTCGTATAGGACCTAACTGGGCCAATTTGTTCTTCTTTGGTCCTATTGGAGCCCAAATGGACTTGTTTGATCCTAATAGAGCCAAAATGCACTTTTTAGGTCATATAGGACCTATTATGTCAGGTTTCACAAGAATTGTCAAATTATTCCAAAATCAAGGATAAATTGGGTCCCGAGTTCTCTGGCGCGGATCAGTGCACAGTCCATGATGTTCCTTCACTTAAATGGGCCTAACTTACTAATCTTAAGCCCAATTAAGGCATATGATACCTTGTTGGAAAGCTTATTCAGAGGCCCTTAATTTGGCCTAGGGTTAGGTTGGGATTAATAAGAATAAATAGCAGTTTACAGCCGCACAAGCCAGAGAGAGTCGGAGTTAGACAACTTTTACAATCATTGTTTTTGCTTTTACATTATTGGGCTTAATTGCTAAACATTGTTAATTTTCGGATTTTTCACTCATCCTGACCTTGTTGTCTTGCACAGTGCATAACCAGAGCTACAGATATCGGTTTTTGGTGATTTTGATGTCCCTAGAAAGATAAGGAAGAGACCTACAATTTCAGGTGTCAAAAGAATTGTCAAAATAGGCGCAATTCAAGGCTAAATTGGGTCCCGAGTTCTATCGTGCGGATCAGTGTGCAGTCCATGTTGTTCCTTCACTTAAATGGGCCTAACCTACTCATCTTAAGCCCATTTAAGGCATATAATACCTTGTTGTAAAGCTTATTCAGAGGCCCATAATTTGGTCTAGGGTTAGGTAGGGATTAATAAGCATAAATAGCAGTTTACAGCCGCTAATTTCCAGATCCGATATCTGTAGCTCTAGTTATACTCTGCGCAAGGCAACAAGGTCTTAAGATTTCCAAATTAAGGGCCTCAGAATAAGCTTTTCAACAAGGTATCATATGCCTTAATTGGGCTTAAGATGAGTAAGTTAGGCCCATTTAAGTGAAGGAATATCATGGACTGCGCACTGATCCGCGCCAGAGAACTCGGGACCCAATTTATCCTTGATTTTGGAATAATTTGACAATTCTTGTGAACCTGAAATTATAGGTCCCTTCCTTATCTTTCTAGGGACAGCAAGATCATCAAAATCCGATATTTGTAGCTCAGTTATGCTCTGCACAAGGCAACAAGGTCAGGAAGAGTTAAAAATCCGAAAATTAACAATGTTTAGCAATTATGCCCAATTAAGCCCAATAATATAAAACCAAAAACAATGATTGTAAAAGTTGTCTAATTTCCTTCTCTCTCTAGCTTGTGCGGCTGTAAACTGCTATTTATGCTTTTTAATCTCGACCTCACCCTAGACCAAATTAAGGGCCTCTGAATAAGCTTTCCAACAAGGTATCATATGCCTTAATTGGGCTTAAGATTAGTAAGTTAGGCCCATTCAAGTGAAGGAATATCATGGATCTCATGACCGATCCGCGCCAGAGAACTCGGGACCCAACTTAGCCTTGATTTTGGAATAATTTGACAATTCTTGTGCACCTGAAATTGTAGGTCCCTTCCTTATCTTTCTAAGGACAGCATGATCATCAAAATCCGATATCTGTAGCTCAGTTGTGCTCTGCACATGGCAACAAGGTCAGGAAGAGTGAAAAATCGGAAAATTAACAATGTTTAGCAATTATGCTTATAATGTAAAAGCAAAAATAATGATTGTAAAAGTTGTCTAATTTCTGTCTCTCTCTGGCTTGTGCGGCTGTAAACTGCTATTTCTGCTTATTAATCCTGAGCTAACCCTAGAGCAAATTAAGGGCCTCTGAATAAGCTTTCCAACAAGGTATCATATGCCTTAATTGGGCTTAAGATTAGTAAGTTAGGCCCATTCAAGTGAAGGAATATCATGGACTGCGCACTGATCCGCGCCAGAGAACTCGGGACCCAACTTAGCCTTGATTTTGGAATAATTTGACAATTCTTGTGCACCTGAAATTGTAGGTCCCTTCCTTATCTTTCTATGGACAGCATGATCATCAAAATCCGATATCTGTAGCTCAGTTGTGCTCTGCACATGGCAACAAGGTCAGGAAGAGTGAAAAATCAGAAAATTAACAATGTTTAGCAATTATGCTTATAATGTAAAAGCAAAAATAATGATTGTAAAAGTTGTCTAATTTCCGTCTCTCTCTGGCTTGTGCGGCTGTAAACTGCTATTGATGCTTTTTATTCCCGACCTAACCCTAGACCAAATTAAGGGCCTCTGAATAAGCTTTCCAACAAGGTATCATATGCCTTAATTGGGCTTAAGATGAGTAAGTTAGGCCCATTTAAGTGAAGGAATATCATGGACTGCGCACTGATCCATGCCAGAGAACTCGGGACCCAATTTAGCCTTGATTTTGGAATAATTTGACAATTCTTGTGAACATGAAATGGTAGGTCCCTTCCTTATCTTTCTAGGGACATCAAGATCATCAAAATCCGATATATGTAGCTCTAGTTATGCTCTGCACAAGGCAATAAGGTCAGGATGAGTGAAAAATCCGAAAATTAACAATGTTTAGCAATTAAGCCCAATTAAGCCCAATAATGTAAAAGCAAAAACAATGATTGTAAAAGTTGTCTAATTTTCATCTCCCTTAATTTGGTCTAGGGTTAGGTCAGGATTAATAAGCATAAATAGCAGTTTACAGCCGCACAAGCCAGAGAGAGACGGAAATTAGACAACTTTTACAATCATTGTTTTTGCTTTTACATTATTGGGCATAATTGCTAAACATTGTTAATTTTCGGATTTTTCACTCTTCCTGACCTTGTTGCTTTGCGTAGAGTATAACTAGAGCTACAGATATCAGATTTTGATGATCTTGCTGTCCCTAGAAAGATAAGGAAGGGACCTACAATTTCTGGTTCACAAGAATTGTCAAATTATTCCAAAATCAAGGCTAAATTGGGTCCCGAGTTCTCTGGTGCGGATCAGTGCGCAGTCCATGATGTTCCTTCACTTAAATGGGCCTAACTTACTAATCTTAAGCCCAATTAAGGCATATGATACCTTGTTGGAAAGCTTATTCATAGGCCCTTAATGTGGTCTAGCGTTAGGTCAGGATTAAAAAGCATAAGTAGCAGTTTACAGCCGCATAAGCTAGAGAGAGAAGGAAATTAGACAACTTTTACAATCATTGTTTTTGGTTTTACGTTATTGGGCTTAATTGGGCTAAATTGCTAAACATTGTTAATTTTCGGATTTTTCACTCATCCCGACCTTGTTGCCATGCGCAGAGTATAACTAGAGCTACATATATCGGATTTTGGTGATCTTGCTGTCCCTAGAAAGATAAGGAAGAGACCAACAATGTCAGGTTTCACAAGAATTGTCAAATTAGACCAAAATCAAGGCTAAATTGGGTCTCGAGTTCTCTGGCACGGATCAGTGCGCAGTCCATGATGTTCCTTCACTTAAATGGGCCTAACTTACTAATCTTTATCCCAATTAAGGCATATGATACCTTGTTGGAAAGGTTATTCAGAGGCCCTTAATTTGGTCTAGGGTTAGGTCGGGATTAAAAAGCATAAATATCAGTTTACAGCCGCACAAGCTAGAGGGAGAAGGAAATTAGACAACTTTTACAATCATTGTTTTTGGTTTTACATTATTGGGCTTAATTGGGCATAATTGCTAAACATTGTTAATTTTCGGATTTTTCGCTCTTCCTAACCTTGTTGCCTTGTGCAGAGCATAACTAGAGCTACAGATATCGGATTTTGATGATCTTGCTGTCCCTAGAAAGATAAGCAAGGGACCTACAATTTCAGGTTCCCAAGAATTGTCAAATTAGCCAAAATCAAGGCTAAATTGGGTCCCGAGTTCTCTGGCGCGGATCAGTGCGCAGTCCATGATATTCCTTCACTTAAATGGGCCTACTTACTAATCTTAAGCCCAATTAAGGCATATGATACCTTGTTGGAAAGCTTATTCAGAGGTCCTTAATTTGGTCCAGGGTTTGGTCGGGATTAAAAAGCATAAATAGCAGTTTACAGCCGCACAAGCTAGAGAGAGAAGGAAATTAGACAACTTTTACAATCATTGTTTTTGGTTTTACATTATTGGGCTTAATTGCTAAACATTGTTAATTTTCGGATTTTTTACTCTTCCTGTCCTTGTTGCCTTGCGCAGAGCATAACTAGAGCTACAGATTTCGGATTTTGGTGATCTTGTTGTCCCTAGAAAGATAAGGAAGACAACTTTTACAATCATTGTTTTTGGTTTTACATTATTGGGCTTAATGGGACTTAATTGCTAAACATAGTTAATTTTCGGATTTTTCACTCATCCCAATCTTGTTGTACTTCTTTGGTCCTATTGGAGCCCAAATGGACTTGTTTGATCCTAGTAGAGCCCAAATTGACTTTTTAGGTCATATAGGACCTAACTGGGCCAATATGTACTTCTTTGGTCCTATTGGAGCCCAAATGGACTTGTTTGATCCTAATAGAGTCAAAATGCACTTTTTAGGTCATATAGGACCTAACTAGGCCAATATGTACTTCTTTGGTCCTATTGGATCCCAAATGGACTTGTTTGATACTAATAGAGCCCAAATGCACTTTTTAGGTCATATAGGACCTAACTGGGCCAATTTGTACTTCTTTGGTCCTATTGGAGCCAAAATGGACTTGTTTGATCCTAACAGAGCCCAAATTGACTTTTTAGGTCATATAGGACCTATCTGGGCCAAATTGTACTTCTTTGGTCCTAATGGAGCCCAAATGGACTTGTTTGACCCTAATAGACCCCAAATGGACTTTTTAGGTCATATAGGACCTAACAGGGCCAATTTGTACTTCTTTGGTCCTATTGGAGCCCAAATGGACTTGTTTGATCCTAATAGAGCCAAAATGCACTTTTTAGGTCATGTATGACCTAACTGGGCCAATTTGTACTTCTTTGGTCCTATTGGAGCCCAAATGGACTTGTTTGATCCTAATAGAGCCAAAATGCACTTTTAGGTCATATAGGACCCAATTGTGATAATTTGTACTTCTTTGGTCCTATTGGAGCCCAAATGGACTTGTTTGATCCGAAGCCCAAATGGACTTTTTAGGTCATATAGGACCTAACTGGGCCAATTTGTACTTCTTTGATCCTAATGGAGCACAAATGGACTTGTTTGACCATAATAGAGCCCAAATGGACTTTTTAGGTCATATAGGACCTAACAGGGCCAATTTGTACTTCTTTGGTCCAAATAGAGCCCAAATGGACTTGTTAGGTCATAGGATCAAACAAGTCCTAATAGAGCCCAAATGGGCATGTTTGAACCCAATAGAGCCCAAATGGACTTGTTTGACCCTAGTAGAGCCCAACTGGACATTTTCGGTCATATAGGACCTAACTGGGTCAATTTGTACTTCTTTGGTCCTATTGGAGCCCCAATGGACTTGTTTGATCCTAATAGAGCCCAAATGGACTTGTTAGGTCATAAAGGACCTAACTGGGCCAATTTGTACCTCTTTGGTCCTATTGGAGCCCAAATGGACTTGTTTGATCCTAGTAGAGTCCAAATGGACTTTTTAGGTCATATAGGACCTACGTGGGTCAATTTGTACTTCTTTCGTCCTATTAGAGCCCAAATGGACTTGTTTGATCCTAATAGAGCCAAAATGCACTTTTTAGGTCATATCGGACCTAACTGGGTCAATTTGTACTTCTTTGGTCCTATTGGAGCCCAAATGGACTTGTTCGATCCTAATAGAGCCCAAATGCACTTTTTAGGTCATATTGGACCTAACTAGGTCAATTTGTACTTCTTTGGTCCTATTGGAGCCCAAATGGACTTGTTTGATCCTAATAGAGCTCAAATGGACTTGTGTGATCGTAGTAGAGCCCAAATGGACTTGTTTGATCCTAATAGAGCTTAATGGACTTGTTTGATCCTAGTGGAGCCCAAATGGACTTTTCAGGTCGTATAGGACCTAACTGGGCAAATTTGTACTTCTTTAGTCCTAATGGAGCCCAAATGGACTTGTTTAACCCTAATAGAGCCCAAATGGACTTGTTTGATCCTAAGAGAGCCAAAATGCACTTTTTAGGTCATATATGACCTAACTGGGCCAATTTGTACTTCTTTGGTCCTATCGGAGCCCAAATGGACTTGTTTGATCCTAATAGAGCCAAAATGCACTTTTTAGGTCTTATAGGACCTAACTGTGCCAATTTGTACTTCTTTGGTCCTATTGGAGCCCAAAAGGACTTGTTTTATCCTAACAGAGCCCAAATGGACTTTTTAGGTCATATAGGACCTAACTGGGCCAATTTGTACTTCTTTGGTCCTAATGGAGCCTAAATGGACTTGTTTGACCCTAATAGAGCCCAAATGGACATTTTAGGTCATATAGGACCTAACTGGCCCAATTTGTACTTCTTTGGTCCATTTGGGTTCTATTAGGGTCAAACAAGTCCATTTGGGCTCCATTAGGACCAAAGAAGTACAAATTGGCCCAGTTAGGTCCTTTATGACCTAACAAGTCCATTTGGGCTCTACTTGGATCACACAAGTCCATTTGGGCTCTATTAGGATCAAACAAGTCCATTTGGGCTCCATTAGGACAAAAGAAGTACAAATTGGCACAGTTAGGTCCTTTATGGCCTAAAATGTCCAGTTGGGATCTATTTGGGTTAAACAAGTCCATTTGGGCTCCATTAGGACCAAAGAAGTACAAATTGGCCCAGTTAGGTCCTATATGATCTAAAAATTACATTTAGGCTCTATTAGGATCAAACAAGTCCATTTGGGCTCCAATAGGACCAAAGAAGTACAAATTGGCACAGTTAGGTCCTATATTACCTAAAAAGTGCATTTTGGCTCTATTAGGATCACACAAGTCCATTTTGGCTCTATTAGGATCCAACAAGTCCATTTGGGCTCCAATAGGACCAAAGAAGTACAAATTCACCCAGTTAGGTCCTATATGACCTAAAATGTCCAGTTGGGCTCTACTAGGATCAAACAAGTCCATTTGGGCTCTATTAGGTTCAAACGAGTCCATTTAGGCTCTATTAGGACATGTTTGATCCTATGACCTAACAAGTCCATTTGGGATCTATTAGGACCAAAGAAGTACAAATTGGCCCAGTTAGGTCCTATATGACCTGAAAAGTCCATTCGGGCTCTATTAGGGTCAAACAAGTCCAGTTGGGCTTCATTAGGACCAAAGAAGTACAAATTGGCCCAGTTTGGTCCTATATGACCTAAAATGTCCATTTGGGCTCTATTAGGATCAAACAAGTCCATTTGGGCTTCAATAGGACCAAAGAAGTACAAATTGGCACAGTTAGGTCCTATATGACCTATAAAGTTCATTTTGGCTCTATTAGGATCAAACAAGTCCAGTTGGGCTCTATTAGGGTCAAACAAGTCCATTTGGGCTCCATTAGGACAAAAGAAGTACAAATTGGCCCAGTTAGGTCCTTTATGACCTAAAAAGTCCATTTGGGCTCTATTACGATCAAACAAGTCCATTAGGGCTCTAATAGGACCAAAGAAGTACTAATTGGCCTAGTTAGGTCCTATAAGACATAAAAAGTCCATTGGGGATCTATTAGGATCAAACAAGTCCATTTGGGCTGCAATAGGACCAAAGATGTACAAATTGGCCCAGTTAGGTCCTTTATGACCTAACAAGTCCATATGGGCTCTATTAGGATCACACAAGTCCATTTGGGCTCTATTAGGATCAAATAAGTCCATTTGGACTCCGTTTGGACAAAGAAGTACAAATTGGACTAGTTAGGTCCTATATGACCTAAAAAGTCCATTAGGACCTATTAGGATCAATCAAGTCCATTTGGGCTCCAATAGGACCAAACAAGTACAAATTGGCCCAGTTAGGTCCTTTATGACCTAACAAGTCCATTTGGCCTCTATTAGGATCAAACAAGTGCATTTGGGCTCCATTAGGACCAAAGAAGTACAAATTGGCCCAGTTAGGTCCTTTATGACCTAACAAGTCCATTTGGGCTCCAATAGGACCAAAGAAGTACTAATTGGCCTAGTTAGGTCCTATAAGACATAAAAAGTCCATTGGGGATCTATTAGGATCAAACAAGTCCATTTGGGCTGCAATAGGACCAAAGATGTACAAATTGGCCCAGTTAGGTCCTTTATGACCTAACAAGTCCATATGGGCTCTATTAGGATCAAACAAGTCCATTGGGGCTCTATTAGGATCAAACAAGTACATTTGGCCTTCATTAGGACCAAAAAAGTACAAATTGGCCCAGTTAGGTCCTATATAACCTAAAATGTCCAATTGGGCTCTATTAGGATCAAACAAGTCCATTTGGGATCCAATAGGGCCAAAGAAGTACAAATTGGCCCAGTTAGGTCCTATATGACCTAAAAAGTCCATTTGGGCTCTATTAGAATCAAACAAGCCCATTTGGGCTCCAATAGGACCAAAGTAGTACAAATTGGCCCAGTTAGGTCCAATATGACCTAAAAAGTCCATTTGGGCTCTATTAGGATCAAACAAGTCCAGTTGGGCTCTATTAGGGTCAAACAAGTCCATTTGGGCTCCACTAGGACAAAAGAAGTACAAATTGGCCCAGTTAGGTCCTTTATGACCTAAAAAGTCCATTTGGGCTCTATTAGGGTCAAACAAGTCCATTTGGGCTCCAATAGGACCAAAGAAGTACAAATTGGCACAGTTAGGTCCTATATGACATAAAAAGTGCATTTTGGCTCTATTAGGATCAAACAAGTCCATTTGGGCTCCAATAGGACCAAAGAAGTACAAGTTGGCCCAGTTAGGTCCTTTATGACCTAACAAGTCCATTTGGGCTCTATTAGGATCAAACAAGTCCATTTGGGCTCCAATTGGACCAAATAAGTACAAATTGGCCCAGTTAGGTCCTATATGACCTAAAATGTCCAGTTGGGCTCTACGAGGATCAAACAAGTCCATTTGGGCTATATTAGGACTTGTTTGATCCTATGACCTAACAAGTCCATTTGGGCTCTATTAGGACCAAAGAAGTACAAATTGACCCAGTTAGGTCCTATATGACCTAAAAAGTCCATTTGGGCTCTATTAGGGTCAAACAAGTCCATTTGGGCTCCATTAGGACCAAAGAAGTTCAAATTGGCACAGTTAGGTCCTTTATGACCTAAAATGTCCAGTTGGGCTCTATTAGGATCAAACAAGTCCATTTGGGCTCCAATAGGGCCAAAGAAGTACAAATTGGCCCAGTTAGGTCCTATATGACCTAAAAAGTCCATTTGGGCTCTATTAGGATTAAACAAGTCCATTTGGGATCTAGTAGGACCAAAGAAGTACAAATTGGCACAATTAGGTCCTTTATGACCTAACAAGTGCATTTTGGCTCTATTAGGATCAAACAAGTCCATTTGGGCTCGATTAGGGTCAAACAAGTCCATTTGGGCTCCATTAGGACCAAAGAAGTACAAATTGGCCCAGTTTGGTCCTATATGACCTAAAAAGTTCATTTGGGCTCCACTGGGATCAAACAAGTCCATTTGGGCTCTATTAGGATCAAACAAGTCCATTTGGGCTCTACTAGGATCACACAAGTCCATTTGGGCTCTATTAGGATCAAACAAGTCCATTTGGACTTAATTGCTAAACATAGTTAATTTTCGGATTTTTCACTCATCCCAGTCATGTTGCCAGGCGGTGAGTATAAGACCAAAGAAGTACAAATTGGCCCAGTTAGGTCCTTTATGACCTAACAAGTCCATTTGGGCTCTATTAGGATCAAACAAGTCCATTTGGGCTCCAATAGGACCAAAAAAGTACAAATTGGCACAACGCACTGATCCGCGCCAGAGAACTCGGGACCCAATTTAGCCTTGATATTGGCCTAATTTAACAAATCTTGTGAAACATGAAATTGTAGGTCTCTGCCTTATCCTTCTAGGGACAACAAGATCACCAAAATCCGACATCTGTAGCTATATTTATGCTATGCACAAGGCAACAAGGTCAAGATGAGTGAAAAATCCGAACTAGAGAGTGGGCCTAATGGAGCCCAAATGGACTTGTTTGATCCTAATAGAGCCCAAATGGACTTTTTAGGTCATAAAGGAGCTAACCGTGCCAATTTGTACTTGTTTGGTCCTATTAGATCCCAAATGGACTTGTTTGATCCTAATAGAGCCCAAATGGACTTTTTAGGTCATATAGGACCTAACTGTGCCAATTTGTATTTCTTTGGTCCTATTGGAGCCCAAATGGACTTGTTTGATCCTAATAGAGCCCAAACGGACTTTTTAGGTCATATAGGACCTAACTGGGACAATTTGTACTTTTTTGGTCCTAATGGAGCCCAAATGGACTTGTTTGACCCAAATATAGCCCAACTGGACATTTTAGGTCATAAAGGACCTAACTGTGCCAATTTCTACTTCTTTGGTCCTAATGGAGTCTAAATGGACTTGTTTGATCCTAATAGAGCACAAATGGACTTTTTAGGTCATATAGGACCTGATCAGCAATTTGTACTTCTTTGGTCCTAATAGAGCCCAAATGGACTTGTTAGGTCATAGGATCAAACAAGTCCTAATAGAGCCCAAATGGACTTGTTTGATCCCAATAGAGCCCAAATGGACTTGTTAGGTCATAAAGGACCAAAGAAGTACAAATTGGCACAGTTAGGTCCTTTATGACCTAACAAGTCCATTTGGGCTCTATTAGGATCAAGCAAGTCCATTTGGGCTATATTAGGGTCAAACAAGTCCATTTGGGCTCCATTAGCACCAAAGAAGTACAAATTGGCCCAGTTAGGTCCTATATGACCTAAAAAGTCCATTTGGGCACTATTAGGATCAAACAAGTCCATTTGGGCTCCATTAGGACTAAAGAAGTACAAATTGGCCCAGTTAGGTCCTTCATGACCTAAAAAGTCCATTTGGGCTCTATTAGGATCAAACAAGTCCATTTGGGCTCCAATAGGACCAAAGAAGTACAAATTGGCCTAGTTAGGTCCTATAAGACCTAAAAAGTCCATTGGGGATCTATTAGGATCAAACAAGTCCATTTGGGCTGCAATAGGACCAAAGATGTACAAATTGGCCCAGTTAGGTCCTTTATGACCTAACAAGTCCATATGGGCTCTATTAGGATCACACAAGTCCATTTGGGCTCTATTAGGATCAAACAAGTCCATTTGGACTCCATTTGGACAAAAGAAGTACAAATTGGACCAGTTAGGTCCTATATGACCTAAAAAGTCCATTAGGACCTATTAGGATCAAACAAGTCCATTTGGGCTCCAATAGGACCAAACAAGTACAAATTGGCCCAGTTTGGTCCTTTATCACCTAACAAGTCCATTTGGACTCTATTAGGATCAAACAAGTGCATTTGGGCTCCATTAGGACCAAAGAAGTACAAATTGGCCCAGTTAGGTCCTTTATGACCTAACAAGTCCATATGGGCTCTATTAGGATCAAACAAGTCCATTGGGGCTCTATTAGGATCAAACAAGTACATTTGTCCTTCATTAGGACCAAAAAAGAACAAATTGGCCCAGTTAGGTCCTATATAACCTAAAATGTCCAGTTGGGCTCTATTAGGATCAAACAAGTCCATTTGGGCTGCAATAGGGCCAAAGAAGTACAAATTGGCCCAGTTAGGTCCTATATGACCTAAAAAGTCCATTTGGGCTCAATTAGAATCAAACAAGCCCATTTGGGCTCCAATAGGACCAAAGTAGTACAAATTGGCCCAGTTAGGTCCTATATGACCTAAAAAGTCCATTTGGGCTCTATTAGGATCAAACAAGTCCATTTGGGATCCAATAGGTTCAAAGAAGTACAAATTGGCCCAGTTAGGTCCTATTTGACCTTAACAGTCCATTTGTGCTCTATTAGGATGGAACAGGTTCATTTGGGCTCCAATAGGACCAAAGAAGTACAAATTAGCCCAGTTAGGTCCAATATGACCTAAAAAGTGCATTTTGGCTCTATTAGGATCAAACAAGTCCATTTGGGCTCCATTTGGACCAAAGAAGTAAAAATTGGCCCAGTTAGGTCTTATATGACCTAAAATGTCAATTTGGGCTCTATTAGGGTCAAACAAGTCCATTTGGGCTCCATCAGGAACAAAGTAGTACAGATTGGCCCAGTTAGGTCCTATATGACCTAAAAAGTCCATTTGGGCTCTATTAGGATCAAGTCCATTTGGGCTCCAATAGGTTCAAAGAAGTACAAATTGGCCCAGTTAGGTCCTATATGACCTAAAAAGTGCATTTTGGCTCTATTAGGATCAAACAATTCCATTTGGGCTCCAATAGGACCAAAGAAGTACAAATTGGCCCAGTTATGTCCTATATGACCTAAAATTTCCAGTTGGGCTCTATTTGGATCATACAAGTCCATTTGGGCTCCAATAGGACCAAAGAAGAAAAAATTGTCCCAGTTAGGTCGTATATGACCTAAAAAGTGCATTTTGGCTCTATTAGGATCAAACAAGTGCATTTGGGCTCCATTAGGACCAAAGTGGTACAAATTGGCCCAGTTAGGTCCTATATGACCTAAAAAGTGCATTTGGGCTCTATTAGAATCAAACAAGTCCATTTGGGATCCAATAGGACCAAAGAAGTACAAATTGGCCCAGTTATGTCCTATATGACCTAAAATGTCCAGTTGGGCTCTATTAGGATCATACAAGTCCATTTGGGCTCCAGTAGGACCAAAGAAGTACAAATTGGCCTAGTTAGGTCCTATATGACCTAAAAAGTGCATTTCTGGCTCTATTAGGATCAAACAAGTGCATTTGGGCTCCACTATAACCAAAGAAGTACAAATTGGCCCAGTTAGGTCCTTTATGACCTAACAAGTCCATATGGGCTCTATTAGGATCAAACAAGTCCATTTGGGCTCTATTAGGTTCAACCAAGTCCATTTGGGCTCCAATAGGACCAAAGAACTACAAATTGGCCCAGTTAGGTCCTATATGATCAAAAAAGTCCATTTGGGCTCTATTAGGATCAAACAAGTCCATTTGGGCTCCATTAGGACCAAAGATGCACAAATTGGCCCAGTTAGGTCCTATATGACCCAAAAAGTCTATTTTGGCTCTATTAGGATTAAACAAATCCATTTGAGCTCCAATACGACCAAAGAAGTACAAATTGGCCCAGATAGGTCCTATATGACCTAAAAAGTCCATTTGCGCTCTATTAGGATCAAACAAGTCCATTTGGGCTCCATTAGGACCAAAGATGTACAAATTGGTCCAGTTAGGTCCTATATGACCTAAAAAGTAAATTTGGGCTCTATTAGGAGCACACAAGTCCATTTGGGCTCTAATAGGACCAAAGAAGTACAAATTGGCCCAGTTAGGTCCTATATGACCTAAAAAGTGCATTTTCGCCTTAATTGGGCTCAAACAAGTCCATTTGGACTCCATTTGTACCAAAGAAGTACAAATTTGCCCAATTAGGTCCTATATGACCTAAAAAGTGCATTTTGGCTCTATTAGGATCAAACAAGTCCATTTGGGCTCCAATAGGACCAAAGAAGTACAAATTGGCCCAGTTAGGTCCTATATGACCTAAAAAGTCCATTTGGGCTCTATTAGGATCAAACAGGTTCATTTGGGCTCCAATAGGACCAAAGTAGTACAAATTGGCCCAGTTAGGTCCTATATGACCTAAAATGTCCAGTTACGCTCTATTAGGATCAAACAAGTCCATTTGGGCTCCAATAGGACCAAAGAAGTTCAAATTGGCCCAGTTAGGTCCTATATGACCTAAAAAGTCCATTTGGGCTCTATTATGATCAAACAAGTCCATTTGGGCTCCAATAGGACCAAAGAAGTACAAATTGGCCCAGTTAGGTCCTTTCTGGCCTAAAAAGTCCATTTGGGCTCTATTAGGATCAAACAGGTCCATTTGGGCTCCATTAGGACCAAAGAAGTACAAATTGGCCCAGTTAGGTCCTTTATGACCTAACAAGTCCATATGGGCTCTATTAGGATCAAACAAGTCCATTAGGGCCCCATTAGGACCAAACAAGTCCATTTGGCCTCCAATAGGACCATAGAAGTACAAATTGGCCCAGTTAGGTCCTATATGACCTAAAAAGTGCATTTTGGTTCTATTAAGATCAAACAAGTCCATTTGGGCTCCAATAGGACCAAAGAAGTACAAAGTGGCCCAGTTACGTCCTATATGACCTAAAAAGTCCATTTGGGCTCTATTAGGATCAAACAAGTCCATTTGGACTCCATTTGGACCAAAGAAGTAAAAATTGGCCCAGTTAGGTCCAATATGACCTAAAAAGTCCATTAGGACCTATTAGGATCAAACAAGTCCATTTGGGCTCCAATAGGACCAAAGAAGTACAAATTGGCCTAGTTAGGTCCGATATGACCTAAAAAGTCAATTTGGGCTCTATTAGGATCAAACAAGTCCATTTGGGATCCAATAGGACCAAAGAAGTACAAATTGGCACAGTTAGTTCCTATATGACCTAAAATGTCCAGTTGGGCTCTACTAGGATCAAACAAGTCCATTTGGGCTCTATTAGGATCAAACAAGTCCATTTGGGCTCTATTAGAACTTGTTTGATCCTATGACCTAAAAAGTCAATTTGGAATCTATTAGGACCAAAGAAGTACAAATTGGCCCAGTTAGGTCCTATATGACCTAAAAAGTCCATTTGGGCTCTATTAGGATCAAACAAGTCCATTTGGGCTCCAATAGGACCCTAGAAGTACAAATTGGCCCAGTTAGGTCCTATATGACCTAATAAGTCCATTTGGGCTCTATTAGGATCAAACAAGTCCATTTGGGATCTAATAGGACCAAAGAAGTACAAATTGGCACAGTTAGGTCCTTTATGACCTAACAAGTGCATTTTGGCTCTATTAGGATGAAATAAGTCCATTTGGGCTCAATTAAGGTCAAACAAGTCCATTTGGGATCCAATAGGACCAAAGAAGTACAAATTGGCCCAGTTTGGTCCTATATGACCTCAAAAGTCCATTTGGGCTCCACTAGGATAAAATAAGTCCATTTGGGCTCTATTAGGATCAAACAAGTCCATTTGGGCTCTACTAGGATCACACAAGTCCATTTGGGCTCTATTAGGATCAAACAAGTCCATTTGGGCTCCATTAGGACCAAAGAAGTACAAATTCGCCCAGTTAGTTCCTTTATGACCTAACAAGTCCATTTGGGCTCTATTAGGATCAAACAAGTACATTTGGCCTTCATTAGGACCAAAAAAGTACAAATTGGCCCAATTAGGTCCTATATGACCTAAAAAGTCCATTTGGGCTCTATTAGGATCAAACAAGCCCATTTGGGCTCCAATAGGACCAAAGAAGAACAAATTGGCCCAGTTAGGTCCTATATGACCTAAAAAGTCCATTTGGACTCTATTAGGATCAAGTCCATTTGGGCTCCAATAGGTTCAAAGAAGATCAAATTGGCTCAGTAAGGTCCTATTTGACCTAAAAAGTCCATTTGTGCTCTATTAGGATGAAACAAGTCCATTTGGGCTCCAATAGGACCATAGAAGTACAAATTGGCCCAGTTAGGTCCTATATGACCTAAAAAGTGCATTTTGGCTCTATTAGGATCAAACAATTCCTTTTGGGCTCCAATAGGACCAAAGAAGTACAAATTGGCCCAGTTATGTCCTATATGACCTAAAATGTCCGGTTGGGCTCTATTAGGATCATACAAGTCCATTTGGGCTCCAATAGGACCAAAGAAGAAAAAATTGCCCAGTTAGGTCCTATATGACCTAAAAAGTGCATTTTGGCTCTATTAGGATCAAACAAGTGCATTTGGGCTCCAATAGGACCAAAGAAGTACAAATTGGCCCAGTTAGGTCCTCTATGACCTAAAAAGTCCATTTGGGCTCTATTAGGATCAAACAAGTCCGTTTGGCCTCCAATAGGACCAAAGAAGTACAAATTGGCCCAGTTAGGTCCTATATGACCTAAAAAGTCCATTTGCGCCAAAGAAGTACAAATTGGCCCAGTTAGGTCCTATATGACCTAAAAAGTCCATTAGGACCTATTAGGATCAAACAAGTCCATCTGGGCTCCAATAGGACAAAAGAAGTACAAATTGGCCTAGTTAGGTCCTATATGACCTAAAAAGTCCATTTCGGCTCCATTAGGATCAAACAATTCCATTTAGGCTCCAATAGGACCAAAGAAGTACAAATTGGCACAGTTAGGTCCTTTATGACCTAACAAGTCCATTTAGGCTCTATTAGGATCAAACAAGTCCATTTGGGCTCCAATAGGACCAAAGAAGTTCAAATTGGCCCAGTTAGGGCCTTTATGACCTAACAAGTCCATTTGGGCTCTATTAGGATCAAACAAGTCCATTTGGGCTTCAATAGGACCAAAGAAGTACAAATTGGCTCAGTTAGGTCCTATATGACCTAAAATGTCCAGTTGGGCTCTATTAGGATCAAACAAGTCCATTTGGGCTCTATTAGGACCAAAGAAGTACAAATTGGCCCAGTTAGGTCCTATATGACCTAAAAAGTCCATTTGGGCTCTATTAGGATCAACCAAGTCCATTTGGGCTCCAATAAGACCCAAGAACTACAAATTGGCCCAGTTAGGTCCTATATGACCTAAAATGTCCAGTTGGGCTCTATTAGGATCGAACAAGGCCATTTGGGCTCCAATAGGACCAAAGAAGTACAAATTGACCCAGTTAGGTCCTATAAGACCAAAAAAGTCCATTTGGGCTCTATTAGGATCAAACAAGTCCATTTGGGCTCCAATAGGTCCAAAGAAGTACAAATTGGCCCAGTTAGGTCCTATATGACCGAAAAAGTGCATTTTGGCTCTATAAGGATCAAACAAGTCCATTTGGGCTCCAATAGGACCAAAGAAGTACAAATTGGCCCAGTTAGGTCCTTTATGACCTAATAAGTCCAATTGGGCTCTATTAGGATCAAACATGTCCATTTGACCTCCAATAGGACCATATTAGTACAAATTGGCCCAGTTAGGTCCTATATGACCTAAAAAGTGCATTTTGGCTCTATTAAGATCAAACAAGTCCATTTGGGCTCCAATAGCACCAAAGAAGTACAAATTGGCCCAGTTAGGTCCTATATGACCTAACAAGTCCATATGGGCTATATTAGGATCAAACAAGTCCATTGGGGCTCTATAAGGATCAAACAAGTCCATTTGGCCTCCAATAGGACCAAAAAAGTACAAATTGGCCCAGCTAGGTTCTATATGACCTAAAAAGTGCATTTTGGCTCTATTAAGATCAAATAAGTCCATTTGGCTCCAATAGGACCAAAGAAGTACAAATTGTCCCAGTTAGGTCCTATATGACCTAAAAAGTCCATTTGGGCTCTATTAGGATCAAACAAGTCCATTTGGACTCCATTTGCACCATAGAAGTACAAATTGGCCCAGTTAGGTCCTATATGACCTAAAAAGCCCATTAGGACCTATTAGGATCAAACAAGTCCATTTGGGCTCCAATAGGACCAAAGAAGTACAAATTGGCATAGTTAGGTCCTATATGACCTAAAAAGTACATTTGGGCTCTATTAGGATCAAAAAAGTCCATTTGGGCTCCAATAGGACCAAAGAAATACAAATTGGCCCAGTTAGGTCCTTTATGACCTAACAAGTCCATTTGGGCTCTACTAGGATCACACAAGTCCATTTGGGCTCCAATAGGACCAAAGAAGTTCAAATTGGCCCAGTTAG
>JAUPTC010000010.1:2712586-2733828 GCA_030762895.1 Sophora flavescens | reverse complement strand
AAGTACAAATTGGCCCCGTTAGGGTCCTATATGACCTAAAAAAGTCCATTTCCACCATTATTAGGATCAAACAAGTCCATTTGGGCTCCATTAGGACTAAAAGAAGGCAATGGCCCGGGGTTGGGTCCTTCCAGAACCTAAAAAGTCCATTTGGACCAATAGGATCAAACAGAGTCCATTTTGGGGCTCCAGTAGGACAAAGAAGTACAAATTGGCCCAAACTAGGTGCTATAGACCTAAAAGTCCATTGGGGATCTGACAGGATCAGAAAGTGTCCATTTGCTCTCGTAAAGGATCAAAGATGTACAAAATTGGCCCAGTTTAGGTCATTGTGACTAACAAAGTCCATTTAAGCTCTATTAGGATCAAGCAAGTCCATTTGGACTCCTTGAAAAAAGTACAAATTGGACCAGTTAGGTCCTATATGACCTAAAAAGTCCATTAGACCTATTAGGATCAAACAAGTCCATTTGGGCTCCAGAGGAGCCAAAACAAGTACAAATTGGCCCAGTTAGGTCGCTTTATCACTCATAGTCCATTTGGGCTCTGTTAGGATCAAACAGTGCATTTGGAACACATTAGGATCAGAAGAAGTACAAATTGGCTCAATTAGGTCCTTTATGACCTAAAAGTCCATATAGGCTCTATTAGGATCAAACAAGTCCCAGGGCTCTGTTACGGATCCAACAAGTACATTTGGCCTTAATTAGGACCAAAAAGAACAAATTGGCCCAATTAGGTCCTATATACCTAAAAATGTCCGATTGGGCCTGTAGGATCAAACAAGTCCATTTGGGCTACAATAGGGCCAAAGAAGAACAAATTGGCCCAGTTAGGTCTATATGACCTAAGAAGTCAATTTGGGCTCAATTAGAATCAAACAAGCCCATTTGGGCTCCAATAGAACAAAGTAGTACAAATTGGCCCATTGGGTCCATATGACCTAAAAAGTCCATTTGGGCTCTATGAGGATCAAAACAAGTCCATTTGGGATCCAATAGGTTCAAAGAAGTACAAATGGCCCGGTTAGGTCCTATTTGACATTAACATCCATTTGTGCTCTAATAGGATGGAACAGTTCATTTGGGCTCCAATAGGACCAAAGAAGTACAAGTTAGCCTGGTTAGGGTCCAATATGACCTAAAAATTGCATTTTACTCTATTAGGATCAATCAAGTCCATTTGGGCTCCATTTGGACCAAAGAAGTTTAAAATTGGCCCGATTAGGTCTTATATGACCTAAAATGTCAATTGGGGCTCTATGAGGTCAAACAAGTCCATTTGGGCTCCATCGGGAACAAAGTAGTCAGATTGGCCAGCTTGGGTCCTATATGACCTAAAATGTCCATTTGGGCTCTATTAGGATCAAGTCCATTTGGGCTCAATAGGTTCAAAGAAGTACAAATTGGCCCATTAGGTCCTATATGACTAAAAAGTGCATTTTGGCTCTATTAGGATCAAACAATTCCATTTGGGCTCCAATAGGACCAAAGAGTACAAATTGGCCAGCTTATGTCCCATATGACCTAAAATGTCCAGATAGGCTCTATGGATCATACAAGTCCATTTGGGCTCCAATAGGGACCAAAGAAGAAAAAAATTGTCCCTTAGTCGTATATGACCTAAAAAGTGCATTTTGGCTCTATTAGGATCAAACAATTGCATTTGGGCTCCATTAGGACCAAAGTGGTACAAATTGGCCCGATTAGGTCCTATGACCTAAAAAGACATTTGGGCTCTATTAGAATCAAACAAGTCCATTTGGGATCCAATAGGACCAAAGAAGTACAAAATTAGCCCAGTTGGGTCCTATATGACCTAAATGTCCATTTGGGATCTATTAGGATCATACAAGTCCATTTGGGCTCCAGTAGGACAAAGAAGTACAAATTGGCCCTGATTAGGTCCTATATGACCTAAAAAAGTGCATTTCTGGCTCTATTAGGATCAAACAAGTGCATTTGGGCTCCACTATGACCAAAGAAGTACAAATTGGCCCAGTTAGGTCCTTTATGACCTAACAAGTCCATATGGGCTCTGTTAGGATCAAGCAAGTCCATTTGGGCTCTATTAGGTTCAACCAAGTCCATTTGGGCTCCAGTAGGACCAAAGAACTACAAAATTGGCCCATTAGGTCCTATATGATCAAAAAAAAAGTCCATTTGGGCTATTAGGATCAAACAAGTCCATTTGGGCTCCATTAGGACCAAAGATGCACAAATTGGCCCATTAGGTCCTATATGACCCAAAAGTCTATTTTGGCTCTATTAGGATCAAACAAATCCATTTGAGCTCCAATACGACCAAAGAAGTACAAATTGGCCCAGAATAGGTCCTGTAGACCTAAAAAATCCATTTGCGCTCTATTAGGATCAAACAAGTCCATTTGGGCTCCATTAGGACCAAAGATGTGCAAATTGGTCCAGTTAGGTCCTATATGACCTAAAAAGTAAATTTGGGCTCTATTGGGAGCACACAAGTCCATTTGGGCTCTAATAGGACCAAAGAAGTACAAATTGGCCCGATTAGGTCTATATGACCTAAAAAGTGCATTTCGCCTTAATTGGGGCTCAAACAAGTCCATTTGGACTCCATTTGTACCAAAGAAGTACAAATTTGCCCAATTAGGTCCTATATGACCTAAAAAGTGCATTTTGGCTCTATTAGGATCAAACAAGTCCATTTGGGCTCCATAGGACCAAAGAAGTACAAATTGGCCCAGTGGTCTTATATGACCTAAAAAAGTCCATTTGCCACTCTATTAGGATCAAACAGGTCATTTGGGCTCCAATAGGACCAAAGTAGTACAAATTGGCCCAGTTAGGTCCTATATGACCTAAAATGTCCAGTTACGCCTATTAGGATCAAACAAGTCCATTTGGGGCTCAATAGGACCAAAGAAGTTCAAATTGGCCCGATTAGGTCCTATATGACCTAAAAGTCCATTTGGGCTCTATTATGATCAAAAAAGTCCATTTTGGGCTCAATAGGACCAAAGAAGTACAAATTGGCCAGTTAGGTCCTTTCTGGCCTAAAAAGTCCATTTGGGCTCTATTAGGATCAAACAGTCCATTTGGGCTCTGTTAGGACCAAAGAAGTACAAATTGGCCTAGGTTAGGTCCTTTATGACCTAACAAGTCCATATGGGCTCCTATTAGGATCAAACAAGTCCATTAGGACCCCATTAGGACCAAAAACAAGTCCATTTGGCCTCCAGTAGGACCAAAAGAAGTACAAATTGGCCCGATTAGGTCCTATATGACCTAAAAAGTGCATTTTGGTTCTATTAAGATCAAACAAGTCCATTTGGGCTCCAATAGGACCAAAGAAGTACAAATTGGCCCAGTTACGTCCTATATGACCTAAAAAAAATCCATTTGGGCTCTAGTAGGATCAAACAAGTCCATTTGGACTCCATTTGGACCAAAGAGGTAAAAATTAGCCCGCTTAGGTCCAATATTACCTAAAATGTCCATTTGGACCTATTAGGATCAAACAAGTCCATTTGGGCTCCAATAGGACCAAAGAAGTACAAATTGGCCTAGTTAGGTCCGGGATGACCTAAAAAGTCAATTTGGGCTCTATTAGGATCAAACAAGTCCATTTGGGATCCAGTAGGACCAAAGAAGTACAAATTAGCACGATTGGTTCTATATGACCTAAAATGTCCAGTTGGGCTCTATAGGATCAAACAAGTCCATTTGGGCTCCATTAGGATCAAACAAGTCCATTTGGGCTCTATTAGAACTTGTTTGATCCTATGACCTAAAAAGTCAATTTGGAATCTATTAGGACCAAAGAAGTACAAATTGGCCCCGATTAGGTCCTATATGACCTAAAAAGTCCATTTGGGCTCTATTAGGATCAAACAAGTCCATTTGGGCTCCAATAGGACCCTAGAAGTACAAATTGGCCCAGTTAGGTCCTATATGACCTAATAAGTCCATTTGGGCTCTCTTAGGATCAAACAAGTCCATTTGGGATCTAATAGGACCAAAGAAGTACAAATTGGCACAGTTAGGTCCTTTATGACCTAACAAGTGCATTTTGGCTCAATTAGGATGAAATAAGTCCATTTGGGCTCAATTAAGGTCAAACAAGTCCATTTGGGATCCAATAGGACCAAAGAAGTACAAATTGGCCCATTTGGTCCTATATGACCTCAAAAGTCCATTTGGGCCCACTAGGATAAAATAAGTCCATTTGGGCTCTATTAGGATCAAACAAGTCCATTTGGGCTCTACTAGGATCACACAAGTCCATTTGGGCTCTATTAGGATCAAACAAGTCCATTTGGGCTCCATTAGGACCAAAGAAGTACAAATTATTCAGTTAGTTCCTTTATGACCTAACAAGTCCATTTGGGCTCTATTAGGATCAAACAAGTACATTTGGCCTTCATTAGGACCAAAAAGTACAAATTGGCCCAATTAGGTCCTATATGACCTAAAAGTCCATTTGGGCTCTATTAGGATCAAACAAGCCCATTTGGGCTCCAGTAGGACCAAAGAAGAACAAATTGGCCCAGATTAGGTCCTATATGACCTAAAAAGTCCATTTGGACTCTATTAGGATCAAGTCCATTTGGGCTCCAATAGGTTCAAAGAAGATCAAATTGGCCCAGTAAGGTCCTATTTGACCTAAAAAGTCCATTTGTGCTCTATTAGGATGAAACAAGTCCATTTGGGCTCCAATAGGACCATAGAAGTACAAATTGGCTCATTAGGTCCTATATGACCTAAAAAGTGCATTTTGGCCCTATTAGGATCAAACAATTCCTTTTGGGCTCCAATAGGACCAAAGAAGTACAAATTGGCCCAGTTATGTCCTATATGACCTAAAATGTCCGGTTGGGCTCTATTAGGATCATACAAGTCCATTTGGGCTCCAATAGGACCAAAGAAGAAAAAATTGCCCAGTTAGGTCCTATATGACCTAAAAAGTGCATTTTGGCTCTATTAGGATCAAACAAGTGCATTTGGGCTCCATTAGGATCAAAGAAGTACAAATTGGCCCAGGTTAGGTCCTATATGACCTAAAAAGTGCATTTTGGCTCTATTAGGATCAAACAAGTCCATTTGGGCTCAATAGGACCAAAGAAGTACAAATTGGCCCAGTTAGGTCCTATATGACCTAAAATGTCCAGTAGGGCACTATTAGGATCATACGAGTCCATTTGGGCTCCAATAGGACCAAAGAAGTACAAATTTGCCTAGTAGGTCCTATATGACCTAAAAAGTGCATTTTGGCTCTTTTAGGATCAAACAAGTGCATTTGGGCTACATTAGGACCAAAGAATTACAGATTGGCCCGATTAGGTCCTTTATGACCTAACAAGTCCATATGGGCTCTATTAGGATCAAACAAGTCCATTAGGGCTCTATTAGGTTCAAACAAGTCCATTTGGGCACCAATAGGACCAAAGAAGTACAAATTGGCCCAGTTAGGTCCTATATGACCTAAAAAGTCCATTTGGGCTCTATTAGGATCAAACAAGTCCATTTGGACTCCATTAGGACCAAAGATGTACAAATTGGCCCCGTTAGGTCCTATTTGACCCAAAAAGTCCATTTTGGCTCTATTAGGATCAAACAAATCCATTTGGGCTCCAATAGGACCAAAGAAGTACAAATTGGCCTAGTTAGGTCCTATATGACCTAAAAAGTCCATTTGGGCTCTATTAGGATCAAACAAGTCCATTTGGGCTCCAATAGGACCAAACAAGTACAAATTGGCCCAGTTAGGTCCTATATAACCTAAAATGTCCAGTTGGGCTCTATTAGGATCAAACAAGTCCATTTGGGCACTAATAGGACCAAAGAAGTTCAAATTGGCCCAGTTAGGTGCTATATGACCTAAAAAGGTCATTTGGGCTCTATTAGGATCAAACAAGTCCATTTGGGCTCCAATAGGACCAAAGAAGTATAAATTGGCCCAGTTAGGTCCTTTATGACCTAAAAAGTCCATTATGACTCTATTAGGATCAAACAGGTCCATTTGGACTCCATTAGGACCAAAGAAGTACAAATTGGCCCAGTTAGGTCCTTTATGACCTAACAAGTCCATATGGGCTCTATTAGGATCAAACAAGTCCATTGGGGCCCTATTAGGATCAAACAAGTCCATTTGGGCTCCAATAGGACCAAAGAAGTACAAATTGGCCCAGTTAGGTCCTATATGACCTAAAAAGTCCATTTGGGCTCTATTAGGATCAAACAAGTCCATTTGGGCTCCAATAGGAACAAAGACGTACAAATTGACCCAGTTAGGTCCTTTATGACCTAAAAAAGTCCATTCGGCTCTATTAGGATCAAACAGTCCATTTGGGCTCCATTATGACCAAATAGTATAAATTGGCCCGATTAGGTCCTTTATGACCTAAAAAGTGCATTTTGGCTCTATTAGGATCAAACAAGTCCATTTGGGATCCAATAGGACCAAAAGAAGTACAAATTGGCCCGAGTTAGGTCCTATATGACCTAAAAAGTCCATTTGGGCTCTATTAGGATCAAACAAGTCCGTTTGGCCTCCAATAGGACCAAAGAAGTACAAATTGGCCCAGTTAGGTCCTATATGACCTAAAAAGTCCATTTGCGCCAAAGAAGTACAAATTGGCCCAGTTAGGTCCTATATGACCTAAAAAGTCCATTAGGACCTATTAGGATCAAACAAGTCCATCTGGGCTCCAATAGGACAAAAGAAGTACAAATTGGCCTAGTTAGGTCCTATATGACCTAAAAAGTCCATTTCGGCTCCATTAGGATCAAACAATTCCATTTAGGCTCCAATAGGACCAAAGAAGTACAAATTGGCACAGTTAGGTCCTTTATGACCTAACAAGTCCATTTGGGCTCTATTAGGATCAAACAAGTCCATTTGGGCTCCAATAGGACCAAAGAAGTTCAAATTGACCCAGTTAGGGCCTTTATGACCTAACAAGTCCATTTGGGCTCTATTAGGATCAAACAAGTCCATTTGGGCTTCAATAGGACCAAAGAAGTACAAATTGGCCCAGTTAGGTCCTATATGACCTAAAATGTCCAGTTGGGCTCTATTAGGATCAAACAAGTCCATTTGGGCTCTATTAGGACCAAAGAAGTACAAATTGGCCCGATTAGGTCTATATGACCTAAAAAGTCCATTTGGGCTCTATTAGGATCAAACAAGTCCATTTGGGCTCCAATAAGACCCAAGAACTACAAATTGGCCCATTAGGTCCTATATGACCTAAAATGTCCAGTTGGTCTCTATTAGGATCGAACAAGGCCATTTGGGCTCCAATAGGACCAAAGAAGTACAAATTGACCCAGTTAGGTCCTATATGACCAAAAAAGTCCATTTGGGCTCTATTAGGATCAAACAAGTCCATTTGGGCTCCAATAGGTCCAAAGAAGTACAAATTGGCCCAGTTAGGTCCTATATGACCGAAAAAGTGCATTTTGGCTCTATAAGGATCAAACAAGTCCATTTGGGCTCCAATAGGACCAAAGAAGTACAAATTGGCCCAGTTAGGTCCTTTATGACCTAATAAGTCCAATTGGGCTCTATTAGGATCAAACATGTCCATTTGACCTCCAAGAGGACCATATTAGTACAAATTGGCCCAGTTAGGTCCTATATGACCTAAAAAGTGCATTTTGGCTCTATTAAGATCAAACAAGTCCATTTGGGCTCCAATAGCACCAAAGAAGTACAAATTGGCCCAGTTAGGTCCTATATGACCTAACAAGTCCATATGGGCTATATTAGGATCAAACAAGTCCATTGGGGCTCTATAAGGATCAAACAAGTCCATTTGGCCTCCAATAGGACCAAAAAAGTACAAATTGGCCCAGCTAGGTTCTATATGACCTAAAAAGTGCATTTTGGCTCTATTAAGATCAAATAAGTCCATTTGGCTCCAATAGGACCAAAGAAGTATAAATTGTCCCAGTTAGGTCCTATATGACCTAAAAAGTCCATTTGGGCTCTATTAGGATCAAACAAGTCCATTTGGACTCCATTTGCACCATAGAAGTACAAATTGGCCCAGTTAGGTCCTATATGACCTAAAAAGCCCATTAGGACCTATTAGGATCAAACAAGTCCATTTGGGCTCCAATAGGACCAAAGAAGTACAAATTGGCATAGTTAGGTCCTATATGACCTAAAAAGTACATTTGGGCTCTATTAGGATCAAACAAGTCCATTTGGGCTCCAATAGGACCAAAGAAGTACAAATTGGCCCAGTTAGGTCATTTATGACCTAACAAGTCCATTTGGGCTCTACTAGGATCACACAAGTCCATTTGGGCTCCAATAGGACCAAAGAAGTTCAAATTGGCCCAGTTAGGGCCTTTATGACCTAACAAGTCCATTTGAGCTCTATTAGGATCAAACAAGTCCATTTGGGCTCCAATAGGACCAAAGAAGTACAAATTGGCCCAGTTAGGTCCTATATGACCTAAAATGTCCATTTGGGCTCTATTAGGATCAAACAACTCCATTTGGGCTCTATTAGGACATGTTTTATCCTTTGACCTAACAAGTCCATTTGGGCTCTATTAGGACCAAAGAAGTACAAATTGGCCCAGTTAGGTCCTATATGACCTAAAAAGTGCATTTTGGAACTATTAATATCAAACAAGTCAATTTGGGCTCCAATAGGACGAAAGAAGTACAAATTGGCCCAATTAGGTCCTATATGACCTAACATGTCCATATGGGCTCTATTAGGATCAAACAAGTCCATTGGGACTCTATTAGGATCAAACAAGTCCATTTGGCCTCCAATAGGACCAAAGAAGTACAAATTGGCCCAGTTAGGTCCTATATGACCTAAAAAGTGCATTTTGGGTCTATTAAGATCAAACATGTCCATTTGGGCTCCAATAGGACCAAAGAAGTACAAATTGGCCCAGTTAGGTCCTTTATGACCTAACAAGTCCATTTGGGCTCTATTCGGATCAAACAAGTCAATATGGGCTCCAATAGGACCAAAGAAGTACATATTGGCCCAGTTAGGTCCTATATGACCTAAAATGTCCAGTTGGGCTCTACTAGGATCAAACAAGTCGATTTGGGCTCTATTAGGATCAAACAAGACCATTTGGGCTCTATTAGGACTTGTTTGATCCTATGGCCTAACAAGTCCATTTGGGCTCAATTTGGATCAAAGAAGTACAAATTGGCCCAGTTAGGTCCTATATGACCTAAAAAGTCTATTTGCGCTCTATTAGGATCAAACAAGTCCATTTGGGCTCCATTAGGACCAAATATGTATAAATTGGCGCCGTTAGGTCCTATTTGACCCAAAAAGTCCATTTTGGCTCTATTAGGATCAAACAAATCCATTTGGGCTCCAATAGGACCAAAGAAGTACAAATTGGCCCAGTTAGGTCCTATATAACCTAAAATGTCCAGTTGGGCTCTATTAGGATCAAACAAGTCCATTTGGGCACTAATAGGACCAAAGAAGTTCAAATTGGCCCAGTTAGGTGCTATATGACCTAAAAAGTCCATTTGGGCTCTATTAGGATCAAACAAGTCCATTTGGGCTCCAATAGGACCAAAGAAGTACAAATTGACCCAGTTAGGTCCTTTATGACCTAAAAACTCCATTCGGGCTCTATTAGGATCAAACAGGTCCATTTGGGCTCCATTAGGACCAAATAGTATAAATTGGCCCAGTTAGGTCCTTTATGACCTAAAAAGTGCATTTTGGCTCTATTAGGATCAAACAAGTCCATTTGGACTCCATTAGGACCAAAGAAGTACAAATTGGCCCAGTTAGGTCCTTTATGACCTAACAAGTCCATATGGGCTCTATTAGGATCAAACAAGTCCATTGGGGCCCTATTAGGATCAAACAAGTCCATTTGGGCTCCAATAGGACCAAAGAAGTACAAATTGGCCCAGTTAGGTCCTATATGACCTAAAAAGTCCATTTGGGCTCTATTAGGATCAAACAAGTCCATTTGGGCTCCAATAGGTCCAAAGAAGTACAAATTGACCCAGTTAGGTCCTTTATGACCTAAAAAGTCCATTCGGGCTCTATTAGGATCAAACAGGTCCATTTGGGCTCCATTAGGACCAAATAGTATAAATTGGCCCAGTTAGGTCCTTTATGACCTAAAAAGTGCATTTTGGCTCTATTAGGATCAAACAAGTCCATTTGGGATCCAATAGGACCAAAGAAGTACAAATTGGCCCAGTTAGGTCCTATATGACCTAAAAAGTCCATTTGGGCTCTATTAGGATCAAACAAGTCCATTTGGGCTCCAATAGGACCAAACAAGTACAAATTGGCCCAGTTAGGTCCTATATGACCTAAAAAGTCCATTTGGGCTCTATTAGGATCAAACAAGTCCGTTTGGCCTCCAATAGGACCAAAGAAGTACAAATTGGCCCAGTTAGGTCCTATATGACCTAAAAAGTCCATTTGGGCTCGATTAGGATCAAACAGGTCCATTTGGGCTCCATTAGGACCAAAGAAGTACAAATTGGCCCAGTTAGGTCCTTTATGACCTAACAAGTCCATATGGGCTCTATTAGGATCAAACAAGTCCATTTGGGCTTCAATAGGACCAAAGAAGTACAAATTGGCCCAGTTAGGTCCTATATGACCTAAAATGTCCAGTTGGGCTCTATTAGGATCAAACAAGTCCATTTGGGCTCTATTAGGACCAAAGAAGTACAAATTGCCCAGTTAGGTCCTATATGACCTAAAAAGTCCATTTGGGCTCTATTAGGATCAAACAAGTCCATTTGGGCTCCAATAGGACCCAAGAACTACAAATTGGCCCAGTTAGGTCCTATATGACCTAAAATGTCCAGTTGGGCTCTATTAGGATCGAACAAGGCCATTTGGGCTCCAATAGGACCAAAGAAGTACAAATTGACCCAGTTAGGTCCTATATGACCAAAAAAGTCCATTTGGGCTCTATTAGGATCAAACAAGTCCATTTGGGCTCCAATAGGTCCAAAGAAGTACAAATTGGCCCAGTTAGGTCCTATATGACCGAAAAAAGTGCATTTTGGCTCTATAAGGATCAAACAAGTCCATTAGGGCTCAAATAGGACCAAAGAAGTAAAAATTGGCCCAGATTAGGTCCTTTATGACCTAATAAGTCCAATTGGGATCTATTAGGATCAAACAAGTCCATTGGGGCTCTATTAGGATCAAACAAGTCCATTAGACCTCCAATATGACCATATTAGTACAAATTGGCCCTGTTAGGTCCTATTTGAGCTAAAACGTCCATTTTGTTTCTATTAGGATCAAACAAGTCCATTTGGGCTCCAATATCACCAAAGAAGTACAAATTGGCCCAGTTAGGTCCTATATGACCTAACAAGTCCATATGGGCTATATTAGGATCAAACAAGTCCATTGGGGCTCTATAAGGATCAAACAAGTCCATTTGGCCTCCAATAGGACCAAAAAGTACAAATTGTCCCAGCTAGGTTCTATATGACCTAAAAAGTGCATTTTGGCTCTATTAAGATCAAATAAGTCCATTTGGCTCCAATAGGACCAAAGAAGTACAAATTGGCCCAGTTAGGTCCTATATGACCTAAAAAGTCCATTTGGGCTCTATTAGGATCAAACAAGTCCATTTGGACTCCATTTGCACCATAGAAGTACAAATTGGCCCAGTTAGGTCCTATATGACCTAAAAAGTCCATTAGGACTTATTAGGATCAAACAAGTCCATTTGGGCTCCAATAGGACCAACGAAGTACAAATTGGCCAAGTTAGGTCCTATATTACCTAAAAAAGTACATTTGGGCTCTATTAGGATCAAACAAGTCCATTTGGGCTCCAATAGGACCAAAGAAGTACAAATTGGCCCAGTTAGGTCCTTTATGACCTAACAAGTCCATTTGGGCTCTACTAGGATCACACAAGTCCATTTGGGCTCCAATAGGTCCAAAGAAGTACAAATTGACCCAGTTAGGTCCTTTATGACCTAAAAAGTCCATTCGGGCTCTATTAGGATCAAACAGTTCAATTTGGGCTCCATTAGGACCAAATATTATAAATTGGCCCGATTAGGTCCTTTATGACCTAAAAAGTGCTTTTTGGCTCTATTAGGATCAAACAAGTCCATTTGGGATCCAATAGGACCAAAGAAGTACAAATTGGCCCAGTTAGGTCCTATATGACCTAAAAAGTCCATTTGGGCTCTATTAGGATCAAACAAGTCCATTTCTGCTCCAATAGGACCAAACAAGTACAAATTGGCCCAGTTAGGTCCTATATGACCTAAAAAGTCCATTTGGGCTCTATTAGGATCAAACAAGTCCGTTTGGCCTCCAATGGGACCAAAGAAGTACAAATTGGCCCAGTTAGGTCCTATATGACCTAAAAAGTCCATTTGCGCCAAAAGAAGTACAAATTGGCCTAGTTAGGTCCTATATGACCTAAAAAAGTCCATTAGGACCTATTAGGATCAAACAAGTCCATCTGGGCTCCAATAGGACCAAAATAGTACAAATTGGCCTAGTTAGGTCCTATATGACCTAAAAAGTCCATTTCGGCTCCATTAGGATCAAACAATTCCATTTAGGCTCCAATAGGACCAAAGAAGTACAAATTGGCACAGTTAGGTCCTTTATGACCTAACAAGTCCATTTGGGCTCTATTAGGATCAAACAAGTCCATTTGGGCTCCAATAGGACCAAAGAAGTTCAAATTGGCCCAGTTAGGGCCTTTATGACCTAACAAGTCCATTTGGGCTCTATTAGGATCAAACAAGTCCATTTGGGCTTCAATAGGACCAAACAAGTACAAATTGGCCCAGTTAGGTCCTATATGACCTAAAATGTCCAGTTGGGCTCTATTAGGATCAAACAAGTCCATTTGGGCTCTATTAGGACCAAAGAAGTACAAATTGGCCCAGTTAGGTCCTATATGACCTAAAAAGTCCATTTGGGCTCTATTAGGATCAAACAAGTCCATTTGGGCTCCAATAGGACCCAAGAACTACAAATTGGCCCAGTTAGGTCCTATATGACCTAAAATGTCCAGTTGGGCTCTATTAGGATCGAACAAGGCCATTTGGGCTCCAATAGGACCAAAGAAGTACAAATTGACCCAGTTAGGTCCTATATGACCAAAAAAGTCCATTTGGGCTCTATTAGGATCAAACAAGTCCATTTGGGCTCCAATAGGTCCAAAGAAGTACAAATTGGCCCAGTTAGGTCCTATATGACCGAAAAAGTGCATTTTGGCTCTATAAGGATCAAACAAGTCCATTTAGGCTCCAATAGGACCAAAGAAGTACAAATTGGCCCAGTTAGGTCCTTTATGACCTAATAAGTCCAATTGGGATCTATTAGGATCAAACAAGTCCATTGGGGCTCTATTAGGATCAAACAAGTCCATTTGACCTCCAATAGGACCATATTAGTACAAATTGGCCCGATTAGGTCCTATATGACCTAAAAAGTGCATTTTGGCTCTATTAAGATCAAACAAGTCCATTTGGGCTCCAATATCACCAAAGAAGTAGAAATTGGCCCAGTTAGGTCCTATATGACCTAACAAGTCCATATGGGCTATATTAGGATCAAACAAGTCCATTGGGGCTCTATATGGATCAAACAAGTCCATTTGGCCTCCAATAGGACCAAAAAAGTACAAATTGGCCCAGCTAGGTTCTATATGACCTAAAAAGTGCATTTTGGCTCTATTAAGATCAAATAAGTCCATTTGGCTCCAATAGGACCAAAGAAGTACAAATTGGCCCAGTTAGGTCCTATATGACCTAAAAAGTCCATTTGGGCTCTATTAGGATCAAACAAGTCCATTTGGACTCCATTTGCACCATAGAAGTACAAATTGGCCCAGTTAGGTCCTATATGACCTAAAAAGTCCATTAGGACTTATTAGGATCAAACAAGTCCATTTGGGCTCCAATAGGACCAACGAAGTACAAATTGGCCTAGTTAGGTCCTATATGACCTAAAAAGTACATTTGGGCTCTATTAGGATCAAACAAGTCCATTTGGGCTCCAATAGGACCAAAGAAGTACAAATTGGCCCAGTTAGGTCCTTTATGACCTAACAAGTCCATTTGGGCTCTACTAGGATCACACAAGTCCATTTGGGCTCCAATAGGACCAAAGAAGTTCAAATTGGCCCAGATTAGGGGCCTTTATGACCTAACAAGTCCATTTGGGCTCTATTAGGATCAAACAAGTCCATTTGGGCTCCAATAGGACCAAAGAAGTACAAATTGGCCCAGTTAGGTCCTATATGACCTAAAATGTCCATTTGGGCTCTATTAGGATCAAACAACTCCATTTGGGCTCTATTAGGACATGTTTGATCCTATGACCTAACATGTCCATTTGGGCTCTATTAGGACCAAAGAAGTACAAATTGGCCCAGTTAGGTCCTATATGACCTAAAAAGTGCATTTTGGAACTATTAATATCAAACAAGTCAATTTGGGCTCCAATAGGACGAAAGAAGTACAAATTGGCCCAATTAGGTCCTATATGACCTAACATGTCCATATGGGCTCTATTAGGATCAAACAAGTCCATTGGGGCTCTATTAGGATCAAACAAGTCCATTTGGCCTCCAATAGGACCAAAGAAGTACAAATTGGCCCAGTTAGGTCCTATATGACCTAAAAATTGCATTTTGGGACTATTAGGATCAAACATGTCCATTTGGGCTCCAATTGGACCAAAGAAGTACAAATTGGCCCAGTTAGGTCCTTTACGACCTAACAAGTCCATTTGGGCTCTATTCGGATCAAACAAGTCAATTTGGGCTCCAATAGGACCAAAGAAGTACATATTGGCCCAGTTAGGTCCTATATGGCCTAAAATGTCCAGTTGGGCTCTACTAGGATCAAACAAGTCCATTTGGGCTCTATTAGGATCAAACAAGTCCATTTGGGCTCTATTAGGACTTGTTTGATCCTATGGCCTAACAAGTCCATTTGGGCTCAATTAGGACCAAAGAAGTACAAATTGGCCCAGTTAGGTCCTATATGACCTAAAAAGTCCATTTGGGCTCTATTAGGATCAAACAAGTCCATTGCGCTCCAATAGGACCCAAGAAGTACAAGTTGGCCCAGTAAGGTCCTATATGACCTAAAATGTCCAGTTGGGCTCTATTAGGATCGAACAAGTCCATTTGGGCTCCAATAGGACCAAAGAAGTACAAATTGACCCAGTTAGGTCCTATATGACCTAAAAAGTGCATTTTGGCTCTATAAGGATCAAACAAGTCCATTTGGGCTCCAATAGGACCAAAGAAGTATAAATTGGCCCAGTTAGGTCCTATATGACCTAAAAAGTCCATTTGGGCTCTATTAGGATCAAGTCCATTTGGGCTCCAATAGGTTCAAAGAAGATCAAATTGGCCCAGTAAGGTCCTATTTGACCTAAAAAGTCCATTTGTGCTCTATTAGGATGAAACAAGTCCATTTGGGCTCCAATAGGACCATAGAAGTACAAATTGGCCCAGTTAGGTCCTATATGACCTAAAAAGTGCATTTTGGCTCTATTAGGATCAAACAATTCCATTTGGGCTCCAATAGGACCAAAGAAGTACAAATTAACCCAGTTATGTCCTATATGACCTAAAATGTCCGGTTGGGCTCTATTAGGATCATACAAGTCCATTTGGGCTCCAATAGGACCAAAGAAGAAAAAATTGCCCAGTTAGGTCCTATATGACCTAAAAAGTGTATTTTGGCTCTATTAGGATCAAACAAGTGCATTTGGGCTCCATTAGGACCAAAGAAGTACAAATTGGCCCAGTTAGGTCCTATATGACCTTAAAAGTGCATTTTGGCTCTATTAGGATCAAACAAGTCCATTTGGGCTCCAATAGGACCAAAGAAGTACAAATTGGCCCAGTTAGGTCCTATATGACCTAAAATGTCCAATTGGGCACTATTAGGATCATACGAGTCCATTTGGGCTCCAATAGGACCAAAGAAGTACAAATTTGCCTAGTTAGGTCCTATATGACCTAAAAAGTGCATTTTGGCTCTTTTAGGATCAAACAAGTGCATTTGGGCTACATTAGGACCAAAGAATTACAGATTGGCCCAGTTAGGTCCTTTATGACCTAACAAGTCCATATGGGCTCTATTAGGATCAAACAAGTCCATTAGGGCTCTATTAGGTTCAAACAAGTCCATTTGGGCTCCAATAGGACCAAAGAAGTACAAATTGGCCCAGTTAGGTCCTATATAACCTAAAAAGTCCATTTGGGCTCTATTAGGATCAAACAAGTCCATTTGGGCTCCATTAGGACCAAAGATGTACAAATTGGCCCCGTTAGGTCCTATATGACCCAAAAAGTCCATTTTGGCTCTATTAGGATCAAACAAATCCATTTGGGCTCCAATAGGACCAAAGAAGTACAAATTGGCCTAGTTAGGTCCTATATGACCTAAAAAGTCCATTTGGGCTCTATTAGGATCAAACAAGTCCATTTGGGCTCCAATAGGACAAACAAGTACAAATTGGCCCAGTTAGGTCCTATATAACCTAAAATGTCCAGTTGGGCTCTATTTGGATCAAACAAGTCCATTTGGGCACTAATAGGACCAAAGAAGTTCAAATTCGCCCAGTTAGGTGCTATATGACCTAAAAAGTTCATTTGGGCTCTATTAGGATCAAACAAGTCCATTTGGGCTCCAATAGGACCAAAGAGGTACAAATTGGCCCAGTTAGGTCCTTTATGACCTAAAAAATCCATTATGGCTCTATTAGGATCAAACAGGTCCATTTGGACTCCATTAGGACCAAAGAAGTACAAATTGGCCCAGTTAGGTCCTTTATGACCTAACAAGTCCATATGGGCTCTATTAGGATCAAACAAGTCCATTGGGGCCCTATTAGGATCAAACAAGTCCATTTGGGCTCCAATAGGACCAAAGAAGTACAAATTGGCCCAGATTAGGTCCTATATGACCAAAAAAGTCCATTTGGGCTCTATCAGGATCAAACAAGTCCATTTGGGCTCCAATAGGTCCAAAGAAGTACAAATTGACCCATTAGGTCCTTTATGACCTAAAAAAGTCCATTCGGGCTCTATTAGGATCAAACAGGTCGATTTGGGCTCCATTAGGACCAAATAGTTTAAATTGGCCCAGTTAGGTCCTTTATGACCTAAGAAGTGCATTTTGGCTCTATTAGGATCAAACAAGTCCATTTGGGATCCAATAGGACCAAAGAAGTACAAATTGGCCCAGTTAGGTCCTATATGACCTAAAAAAGTCCATTTGGGCTCTGTTAGGATCAAACAAGTCCATTTGGGCTCCAATAGGACCAAACAAGTACAAATTGGCCCAGATTAGGACCTATATGACCTAAAAAGTCCATTTGGGCTCTATTAGGATCAAACAAGTCCGTTTGGCCTCCAATAGGACCAAAGAAGTACAAATTGGCCCAGTTAGGTCCTATATGACCTAAAAAGTCCATTTGCGCCAAAGAAGTACAAATTGGCCCAGTTAGGTCCTATATGACATAAAAAGTCCATTAGGACCTATTAGGATCAAACAAGTCCATCTGGGCTCCAATAGGACCAAAGAAGTACAAATTGGCCTAGTTAGGTCCTATATGACCTAAAAAGTCCATTTCGGCTCCATTAGGATCAAACAATTCCATTTAGGCTCCAATAGGACCAAAGAAGTACAAATTGGCACAGTTAGGTCCTTTATGACCTAACAGGTCCATTTGGGCTCTATTAGGATCAAACAAGTCCATTTGGGCTCCAATAGGACAAAAGAAGTTCAAATTGGCCCAGTTGGGGCCTTTATGACCTAACAAGTCCATTTGGGCTCTATTAGGATCAAACAAGTCCATTTGGGCTTCAATAGGACCAAAGAAGTACAAATTGGCCCAGTTAGGTCCTATATGACCTAAAATGTCCAGTTGGGCTCTATTAGGATCAAACAAGTCCATTTGGGCACTATTAGGACCAAAGAAGTACAAATTGGCCCAGTTAGGTCCTATATGACCTAAAAAGTCCATTTGGGCTCTATTAGGATCAAACAAGTCCATTTGGGCTGCAATAGGACCCAAGAACTACAAATTGGCCCAGTTAGGTCCTATATGACCTAAAATGTCCAGTTGGGCTCTATTAGGATCGAACAAGGCCATTTGGGCTCCAATAGGACCAAAGAAGTACAAATTGGCCCAGTTAGGTCCTATATGACAAAAAAAGTCCATTTGGGCTCTATTAGTATCAAACAAGTCCATTTGGGCTCCAATAGGTCCAAAGAAGTACAAATTGGCCCAGTTAGGTCCTTTATGACCTAAAAAGTCCATTCGGGCTCTATTAGGATCAAACAGTCCATTTGGGCTCCATTAGGACCAAATAGTACAAATTGGCCCAGATTAGGTCCTATATGACAAAAAAAAGTCCATTTGGGCTCTATTAGGATCAAACAAGTCCATTTGGGCTCCAATAGGTCCAAAGAAGTACAAATTTGCCCAGTTAGGTCCTTTATGACCTAAAAAGTCCATTCGGGCTCTATTAGGATCAAACAGGTCCATTTGGGCTCCATTAGGACCAAATAGTACAAATTGGCCCAGTTAGGTCCTTTATGACCTAACAAATCCATATGGGCTCTATTAGGATCAAAAAAGTCCATTGGGGCTCTATTAGGATCAAACAAGTCCATTTGACCACCAATAGGACCATATTAGTACAAATTAACCCAGTTAGGTCCTATATGACCTAAAAAGTGCATTTTGGCTCTATTAAGATCAAACAAGTCCATTTGGGCTCCAATAGCACCAAAGAAGTACAAATTGGCCCAGTTAGGTCCTATATGACCTAACAAGTCCATATGGGCTATATTAGGATCAAACAAGTCCATTTGGGCTCCATTAGGACCAAAGAAGTACAAATTGACCCAGTTAGGTCCTGTATGACCTAAACAGTCCATTTGAGCTCTATTAGGATCAAACAAGTCCATTTGGGCTCTATTAGGGTCAAACAAGTCCATTTGCGCTCCATTAGGACCAAAGAAGTACAAATTGGCCTAGTTAGGTCCTTTATGACCTAACAAGCCCACTTGGGCTCTACTAGGATCACACAAATCCATTTGGGCTATATTAGGATCATCCAAGTCCATTTGGGCTCCATTAGGACAAAAGAAGTACAAATTGGCACAATTAGGTCCTTTATGACCTAACAAGTCCATTTGGGCTCTATTAGGATCAAACAAGTCCATTTGGGCTCTATTAGGACTTGTTTGATCCTATGACCTAACAAGTCCATTTGCGCTCCAATAGGACCAAAGAAGTACAAATTGGCCCAGTTAGATCCTATATGACCTAAAAAGTCCATTTGGGCTCTATTAGGATCAAACAAGTCCATTTGGACTCCATTTGCACCATAGAAGTACAAATTGGCCCAGTTAGGTCCTATATGACCTAAAAAGTCCATTAGGACTTATTAGGATCAAACAAGTCCATTTGGGCTCCAATAGGACCAAAGAAGTACAAATTGGCCCAGTTTGGTCCTATATGACATAAAAAGTCCATTAGGACCTATTAGGATCAAACAAGTCCATTTGGGCTCCAATAGGACCAAAGAAGTACAAATTGGCCTAGTTAGGTCCTATATGACCTAAAAAGTCCATTTGTACTCTATTAGGATCAAACGTGTCCATTTGGGCTCCAATAGGACCAAAGAAGTACAAATTGGCACAGTTAGGTCCTATATGACCTAACAAGTCCATTTGGGCTCTATTAGGATCAAACAAGTCCATTTTGGCTCCAATAGGACCTAAGAAGTACAAATTGGCACAGTTAGGTCCTATATGACCTAAAAAGTGCATTTTGGCTCTATTAGGATCAAACAAGTCCATTTGGGCTCTATTAGGATCAAACAAGTCCATTTGGGTTCCAATAGGACCAAAGAAGTACAAATTGGCACAGTTAGGTCCTTTATGACCTAAAATGTCCAGTTGGGCTCTATTAGGAACAAACAAGTCCATTTGGGATCCATTAGGACCAAAGAAGTACAAATTGCCCCAGTTAGGTCCTATATGACCTAAAAAGTCCATTTGGCCACTATTAGGATCAAACAAGTCCATTTGGGCTCCAATAGGACCAAAGAAGTACAAATTGGCCCAGTTAGGTCCTTTATGACCTAACACGTCCATTTGGGCTCTACTAGGATCACACAAGTCCATTTGGGCTCTATTAGGATCAAACAAGTCCATTTGGGCTCTATTAAGACCAAAGAAGTACAAATTGGCACAGTTAGGTCCTTTATGACCTAACAAGTCCATTGGGGCTCTATTAGGATCAAACAAGTCCATTTGGCATCAAATAGGACCAAAGAAGTACAAATTGACCCAATTGGGTCATATATGACCTAAAAAGTCCTTTGGGCTCTATTAGGATCAAACAAGTCAAGTTGGGCTCCAATAGGACCAAAGAAGTACAAATTGGCACAGTTAGGTCCCTTATGACATATTAAGTCCATTTGGGCTCTATTAGAATCAAACAAGTCCATTTGGGCTCTATTAGGACTTGTTTGATCCTATGACCTAACAAGTCCATTTGGGCTCTATTAGGACCAAAGAAGTACAAATTGGCCCAGTTAGGACCTATATGACCTAAAGTCTTTTTGGGCTCTATTAGGATCAAACAAGTCCATTTGGGCTCTATTAGGACCAAAGATGTACAAATTGACCCAGTTAGGTCCTATATGACCCAAAAAGTCCATTTTGGCTCTATTAGGATCAAACAAGTCCATTTGGGCTCCAATAGGACCAAAGAAGTACAAATTGGCCCAATTAGGTCCTATATGACCTAAAAAATCCATTTGGGCTCTATTAGGGTCAAACAAGTCCATTTGGGCTCCATTAGGACCAAAGAAGTACAAATTGGACCAGTTAGGTCCTATAGGACATAAAAAGTCCATTTGGGCACTATTAGGATCACACAAGTCCATTTGGGCTCCAATAGGACCAAAGAAGTACAAATTGACCCAGTTAGGTCCTATTTGACCTAAAAAGTGTATTTTGGCCTTAATTGGGCTCAAACAAGTCCATTTGGGCTCCAATAGGACCAAAGAAGTACAAATTGGCCCAGTTAGGTCCTATATGACCTAAAAAGTCCATTTGGGCTCTATTAGGTTCAAACTTGTCCATTTGGGCTCCATTAGGAACAAAGAATTACAATTGGGCCGTTCGGGGCAATTGGCCCAATTAGGTCTAAAATGTCCAATTGGGTCCTTTATGACCTAACAAGTCCATTTGGGC